>JABFOV010003728.1:0-15547 GCA_022817685.1 Aradophagus sp. ZL-2020
CTATTTGCTTAATAGTCACCGAAATATACACATGCTCTATTTTAAATCATTCTTTCCAAGTATTTTTAACTATTGCTGCCCATTTACTTGTATTTTTGTATTAGTTCATTAATTACACAATGACACTCATCGTGTTTCATTCATTGTCTATAATCTTGTTATGTTTTTTTTTTTTTATATATTCTTTTTTTGGTGTTGCGAAAAAAAAGATTTTTTTTTTTTTTTTTTTTTTTTTTTTTTTGGTATCGTAGTTGCATGTATAGTCAAAGTAATAAAATTAAAAACGAAAATTGCCATATTTGTACAACAGTACATATTTAACCGAAGAACAGTTTTTTATGTCGTTAATTGAAACACTTAACTTGCACATATTTTCGCAGTGATTACATCAATTTTATCGTTCTAAGAAGCGATCAATCATGGATTTTTAAATTTTAAACAAAATTAAAAGTGTCAAAACTTTTTTTTTTTTCAGAGAAACCAAAGTTATGTATTTTCCGGAGTTCCATTCCGCGCTTCGCAGCAATCGACTGAGGAATGACAGAAAATTCGTTACAGCTGCGCGTCATTAAAAGAGTATGTAACGCAGAAGCGAGCGATAAACAATGCGCGATAATACGAAACATCTGTGCTCGGCAAGTTGCGTAAAGCGCTGCTCCACTCTGACAAGACGGCTCGCACATGCGTGCTAAAACTGTCGGCGCGGACGCAGTAAAATATGCCATGCCGAAAGAAATGAATTGCCGTAGCTCGCGATAAACCGGCGTGCCAAATGAAACGCATACAAACGGGTATGACAGTTGAACGGCATGCCATTATTTACATTGACGTATGCGATTTTGATTGAAGTCAGTGTTTCCTTTTTGGTCGAACGAATACGCGTATCCGCTAGTATGAATACAAGTAGACAAATCTATTAAAATTCTTGAAAAATTAGATTTAAGTTAGTGGACTGGTGTACATGATCTTTTAGAATAAAAAAAAAAAAAAAAAATTGACAAAGTTTATGCGAAAAACTTATAGCAATATTTTGAGGGAAATATATTACATCAATTCAAATTATAGTTATTCGCGGGAAAAAATGTTCACTTCAAACTAACATATGACATAAAATTCACTTTAAACTAACGTGTGTGATAGATCAATCTAGTTTGAAAATTATGATAATAACTAATTAAAAACATACATTCCATGTTCAAAATATAGGGATTTTTATTGAATTGTTAGTGCGGAAACTGCCAAATAAGATATTGCATTCATCAATAACAGAATCTTAGAATGGGTTTAAACGTAGATTTAAATTGGTTTGATTATTGGTCCATAATAAGTAGTTGTCTAATCATTCAAAAAAATGCCCAAAACAGACAACATTTTTGTCTGCAAATTGATTCCACTTTCATTTGTTGTTAAAATATCGACCGATTTTATATCGCAATTGCAGTGAATCAGTTTATTAAGTTACGATGATATAATTTATTTGCCTCTGATTTTTTACGACTTCTCGTTTTAATGCAACTTACTTATATAATATCCAAAACGTTGTCAAACAACTATTATTATGCTCTTGGGGAAAGCTTTGAACTTGATTTTCCTGCGACGTTCACGTTTGACGATCGTGATATAGTTTGCGATAACATTGAGATGTTTCAACATTTTGATAATGATGAAATGATGAAATGTCGTTTCACGTGGTCATTCTTTATAAATGTCAACACAAAGCATTTGTTGAACGATTTCACATTGAGAAAAAGATATTTATTGACACAAAAAATACTTTGATAACTTAGAATAAATTGAAAATGCACTGAGTGTTTGTAAAAATTATGAAACGTTTGAACATGTCAAGTTCCACTTCAATTCTCAACACTTTAATGTCAACATCAGTTCAACTTTAATCAAAACTTCAAACTTTAATATCAGATTTTACAATCCGATCGTTTAATTCTACAGTAAAGGTACCTGGAAAATCTTATAAACGATTGAGACGTTTTGAATATGATCAAGAAATTTTATGTTAAATACCCAATACCCAGTGAACAACGTATCAAATGTAAAAAAAAATAATCGCGGATCTTAGATTTTTGTTTTAATGCAATGAATAACAAAAAAGATGCGCAGTAACATCGTTTCAGCAGATAACGTACGTCGAACGACTTTTACAATCACTAGTAATGTCAGAAAAGTAATATGATATCACAAAAGATGTCTAATTAAAAACTACGATCATTCAAGATTGTTGTACGCGAGTGCAACTACAATTATTCGATAATTAATGTAGAATTATCTTTTGCAATATGATGTTCGAGTGCCTCATATTGCTAATGTTACTTCCCCGAGCAGTAATAGATGATTGGCCCAGTAATGGGTTAGTACTTGATAAGTGTACCTTAAATCAACGTATCCGATAAAAAACCCTACACAGTCCACATAACTTTCATTTTCACTAGAGTAATTTTATACGCCAGATTTTAGAATTTTAGGTCATCAATAAATAAGATTTGTACTTTTTGTGATTCCCCTCATTTTAAAAAATTAGGTTTAACGGCGGAAAAAAAAGAAAAAAGAGTTTGAAAAATACTTCTCATTTTTTTTATGTTGAAATTAAATTATTAAATGAAAATTTTTATTTTGTCTATTTAAGATCTGCTACCTCCCTTTTTTCCACCTTAACTATTATTCCGTCTCGAATTTCGAAGCAGCTGTTTTAATAAGATAAGGCGAATCGCAAATAAGATTCATAAAAATAGACAATAGATTCGCGTGCAGGAAAAGTGTTAAAATGCCGAGTTCAAGTATCTTTTAAATTGTTTGTTTGGTCAAATGTCGCAAATAAGTTGTTATCGTTGAATAAACACTTATCAATTTGGTTAATGGTTTATGAAAAATGTACAAACATTGTACAAAGTACTTTGTGCGGTAGAAAGGTTAATACAAGTTTACGTCAGCGTTTTTCGAAAAAAAAAAAAAATAATAATATTTCAATTGTAGAGTGTAATTGCAACAGGTGTACCACAAAATATAAATATACGACAAGGAGTCTTACAAATACAAATATTGTGCTTGGAATTTATTTGTGTGGTAAATTATATTATGGTACACACATACACATAAGCATATGTAATCACGTAATTTGAATTTACAAAACACTTTTGCAGCTTTACAACTTTTTTAAGGTGTTACAATTTTTCTTAAAAGTATTTACGAAAAATACATGCAGACATCTTCTGACATCTTTATCCTGATATTTAATTATTACAATTTTATTAAATCATTCGTTACGACCCTGCATCTTTAATTTGTTACATACGTTCTAATTTCATAAACAAACTGTTTTTTAGTTACGTATGTTATTTGGATCAGTTATTGTTGAGAATCAAACAAATGTTTCTTTACAGAACCGTGTCGATTTATTGATATAATAGTTGTTGAGTAAGAGATGAGTCAACGCGAGAACAAACTCTTCAATTAGATTGCAACAATTGAATTACGAATAATCAATTTTCCATCATAGTAAGCATGTTAATTAGCTTGAATCATTTGTAAACTCTATGATTAAACTCAATGTTACGATTTTTTCAAGAAACAGGCTGTGAATTTCAATGCATGCGAATTATTTTTATAATTTGAATATCACGTATAAACATTATGTAAATATTACATAGAAAACAATTATATACAAAACATTGGAATAAAGGCGAGGGTGTTTCGTCGAATAGTTTTTTCTTCGAATGCTTACTTTGTTATTGAATTGTGTGGCAACAGAATAAAAATTACTCACGACTGTGAAATTACACAACCGTGTGTAATTTTTTATTCCCAAGGTATACTTTACACTTCATGTTTAAGTTATATTAATCAATCAAATATTAGATTATTTAAATCAAAATCTGATAACAAAAAACAACCCACAAAAAAGATATTCTTCGTTAAAAAATTCCGAAGTCTTGCTGTCAATTACTTCGTTTAAAGCTTAACCGCTTCAGCGATTCAGCTTAACCGGTCAAAGATAGTTTTTCTTGAGTCAACTTCTTTAATCTCTTTGGTCACGATAAATTAGTTACATGATATTTTAATTTCTTGATCTAAGAATTTTTCTTCAGCCGATATATCCTTATCATAGAAATTGAGTTAATAATATAACTTATATTTTCAAAATGTGTTTCTTGATATTAATATACAACTTTACACTAATTTTTCGTATTATAGTTTAATGTAAACATTTTGGATTGACATATTTTAGATAAACTTATAATTGTAAGCGTTTTTCGCATTTAACGGAGTCATGAACCTTAACAATAATGATATATATGAAAACAAAGTAAAAGAAACTGAGTAAACAAATTTACACCGCCAGTCAATCGAAGCAGGCGAACGTCACATACAGATTGTGAGATAAAAGTGAAAATCGCCAAGACGGCGTTCATTAAAAATTCGTGGGATGCGACATCGAATTGATATAACCGAATGAGCTGCGGATGTTGTGTTAATCATGCGACGCACGCTTTTCGGTCGTGTGTCCCGATCGAATGAGAATTGCGCAAAGTGGAATCTTCCCTGCACCATAGCTAACTATGGTTTTAAATCTTGAGTAAACCTCTGAATTCAGAAAAAGTTTCGTTAAAAAATAATAGCAAGACTGATAACACCAAATGTAACAAACAGTTTTTCGTTTTTCTTTATTCAATAATTTGTTTATCAAGTATGATCAACGGATATTAATTTGTAAATAATATTTGACCTCTTGTGCAGGCAAAGAATCATCGCTGAATCAACAAATACCCAACGTAGAATTCATACGATAATGATGCAAAAAATCTATGAGTAAAACAAATATTTTATGTAATTTTAATAATTTTTCATAAGACTTTTTTTAGTGTGTTTGTTATTCGAAAAGAACGCAGATACTTTTTGACACAGAATTTGAAATTTTAACTTATGCATTTTCATTTTAAAGCAAAATTATATATTGATTTGAAATTTTCAGTTCCATATGAAAAAAATGCTTCATTTATCAGACTCTATAAAATTATTAAAACCACATTTAAATATTGTGAAATTTATTAAACACAAGATTTAAATACATGATAAATTATGAGCTTTACCAACAAAATCTTGGGAAAATTTCAGGAAAAGAACACTCCTACTATCATTTCAAAAGAATGAAAAAGAGTTCAGGTGAGAAAAGATACCCGATGTGACTTTTGTCAGACGGTGGGATGAACTCGTCTTAAAGTTGTGTTTCACAAGATTTTTTCTTTTTTTTTCAAACGCTCCACGTCATCCTGTGGTACGTCGTGAAGAGATGAAATTACATGTATTAAATCGTATCGTTGCCGTTGGAAGGTATGATTTACAAAGAGGTCAATTACCCAAGTAAACGAAAATTGTCGGTAATTATCGTGTATTGTTTCAGCGACTAAAAGAAAAGCGAAGGCTTGTCTAATTTTAATGCTTCTTTGAATAGTGAGTTTCCTCATTACGGATGGATTGCACTTACCAGAAAATTTACGAAAACACGTTGAATAAGAAATCATTTCATCATCTTGGTCCATTTACGAGTACAGGATTTGGGAATTACTATGTATGGGACTGAATTATTGCATCAAAATGTTGTAAGTATGGTATATTCATGTGTATAATTGTATAAGACATTTGCATTATCTTAAATGACACAACTAATTAGTAACAGTTCAGTATTTAATACGTTTGCAAATATATTTAACAGAGCTAAGTGTTAAATTACACGAAGGGAAGGGATCGAGTAAAAATGATTAAATTTGTTAAGACAGAGTTGATACTTTTTCAAGATAAAAAACGACTGTCTTATATAATAAATAATATTTAATTTGTAGACCGTAACAGTAAACGTGTTAGTACTCAACTTATACGTAAGAATAAACTTTTTATTTTGGGAAATATTTGCTCATTTGATCAACAAAATTAATTATTTTTTTCGTCTTCTTGGGGTATTATGTTATAAATCTTGGTGTAATTATATTGAAAATTGTAATTGTCACTGATTCGTCGAAAAATAATTTTTTTCAATTGAAGTTACTAATTTTTTAAGTTCAAACTTATACTTATCTAACTGCTATTATATAATTATAAAAATAAATAATAGATTAAGAAATGTACCACTTAAAGTGTAATTTTTTTTACTATTGTTGAATTTTATCATCGCAATGAAATTACTAACTAACTTATAAAAACGAAACAATTAAAATGAAAGTAACAATTAATCGCATTTACGCAATTGTCGACATATTCTTCACAATTCAAACAATAAGTGAATGCGGTGAATCATCCTTTTCGTAAGTTGGGACTAGAAAGTACGTAACATTTGTTATCTAAGTCGGTAATTATTTTCATTTATCGAAAGGAAATGGACGTATTAGCCTTTTAAGCCAAGCAATTATTATAAATCACTTTTCTTCGCGTGCACACATTTTTCACTAAGCCACGAAACTAAACGCGGCAATTAATAAAATTCAAGACCCAAAGACATACAGCTCTACGTCGCTGTGTAAGATCGTAACTTCTTTCGCCTCGTTACGAACTCACAATTAAATTTTTCGCCTCGAGACTTAGGCATTTATCAACGAAACATACGCTCGAAATCATTCGGGCCTCCGATTATTCGCGCAATCGGTCATATTTTACATTCATTTATTCGCTGCAGAAAAGTGTAATATATATTATTTCCTCGAAGGAGTCGGGGCGTGACGTGAACTCGATTGAACCCACGCCGATCAACAACAATCAGGCGAACGCATTCAATTGGCGGTTGGCCTGCAGTTTCCAGTAATTTTTGACGTTCGAGCACTGACCGCTTTGTCAACCCTTAACAAGGAACATGAGTTAAAATGAAAACGTAAAACTCGGACGCCGTAAGTAAAGAAGAAATTAAAGTTTTCACTTAAACTTTTTTGGTTGAATATGAAATAAAAATTTTATAGTAAAAAATTATGTTCAGGGAACAACGTTCGCTGATTCAATCTTAATATCTAATTGACTATCAAACTCTGTATTAATTTGAATTAACGTTGAAACGTTAATTTTTCTTTTCCAAGGGGTGCTTAATTTTCCGGAAATGTAGCTCGAGAAAAATAATCACATCCGGGAAAAAAAGAAATACAAAACTCTATTTATAGGGAAATTAATGGAATATTGTAATCGTTGCGTTTAAAAGTGAAACAGTGTAATTCTTAGGAAGAAAACATATCCACTGGTGCGAAAGTGCTTGAACTACCGCTTTACACAATGCAAAAATTACTATCGCAATCTCGAGCGCCTATTCTACATGTGTACACGAAGCATAATGTACTATTGTAATATTTTTTTGTATTCTCATATTCCAATTTCTGCACATCTTTTCGCAAACAGAATAATCACATTCTTAAAAATATCTTTTTGGGCAAAGTTTTCCATTTTCATTCAAAAGGATTCATTTCTTTCAAAAGAAGTTCCACATTCTGTATCCGTATTTCAATGATCAGTATGTTCATCAGTATGTCGAAATAAATTTTCCACACTAGCATGAAAAATGATCGCTTTCCATCCAAATGATAAAAAGGCTACTTTCTTCACGTAACAAATTACTTCTTTAACATGGGAACGCCGAATGATTTAACAACGCATCATATGAATGAATATAACCAGAATTTACTTAAAATCATAAAAACATCGAAATCTTCAATAATTTTCCATTGGAGAAAACTTCGATTACACTCAGAAAAAGTTATAACCATCCCACATATGTACGCTCGTATGTTATAAAACCGCGTATACATTGTAGTACACTTTTCACACTGCGCGAGAAAAGACCCGATACGCCTTGTCTGTGCGATAACGCTCGACGAAGTAAAATTTTCTTGGCCAGAAAAGTAATTTCGCCGGCGATTAATATAGTTTCGAATGGGCGTATTTTTACCGACGGTGAATCGCGCTCTCGTGAACGATCGTTTCCCACGCGACGGGCAGTGTGGAAATTGGCACGCGGAAAAGGGAAAAGGATTTCGCGGCTTTTCGTTGGGTTATCGCCGCGAAAAAGTGTCGACGGTTCACGGCCGCGAGGGCGGCGTTCGGGCCGCAACTTATCAGTTTATCATGAAAGAAGCCCGGCGGCGTGCGTATGAGTGTGCACGAGCCGCGGCGGACGAGTCGGTGTGGCCGCGCGCGCCTGTGGACGTACGGGTATTAGAATGTGGGAATGAACAGAAGGCGGCAGTACTATTCTAAGAGCCAGTTTGCCGCCACTAGCCGCAGCGAAAACGTCGCCGACGCTCGTGGGTGTACCGTAAACTTTTCCAGCCAACGCTCGGACGACCGTGCCTTGCCGACTAGGTAAATTTAGACACGCTTTCGCGTACGTCCGGCAACCCGGGACCGCCTTCGAAGCATGCCTTTGCCCGCCAAACTTCGCCACGTCCGGCCCTTTGCGACGGTTTGAAGCGCGAGTTTTCGCACGACGAAAAAAATGCGTAAAAAAAGGGAAATTTTGAACGATTCGAAAAAAAATAGATCGGTAAAGAGGTGACTTCTTACGATCGCGATTTTAATGCGAATGTTCAATTTTTGAATCGGAAAATTGATTATTATTATTATTGTGAACAGATTAGAATGATAGCATTGATTTTTCAGTGGAAATTTATGGCGAAGATTGTTTGAGTGAGTCTGATTTCAAGTTCAATTGATTAATTAACATCGTGTTTGAAATTTTATCGAAACACGTGTATTTTCTTTCAAAACACATTTTTTGCAAAACGTTTTTTTTTTTTTTTTTACTTTTATAATCATCGTTGTTATGAACGAAAATGTTTTTTAATGATTAGTAATGACTGTACGTCGAAGAGTTTTATTTAAAGTTTCGTGTGCTCGTGTTTTGCTGAGTTCTTTTAACTATAACTCAACTCAGAGTTATTTCGTGATACATTTTTGTTTTTGTTCTAGTTACATTTAGCACAATGAATGAGTTAGATTGTTATTTGATTTCTTATGCGCGTCTTCTTTTTGCATTCGACATTGTTGACGTTCAACTTCATCGCGAAAAAGCCGAGAAGAAAAAGCAAGCAGCTATTATTCAATTTTGTGAAGTAATCGTAATTAAGGGAGTTGATTCCAAATTGATCAAAGTTACCAACAAATCAAATTTCGCGCGTTCTCGAAGCCGAACTCGGCGCCTAACTGTGATACGTCGGAATGTGCCGTTCGCTGTGTAATTATTTGAAAAAAAAAGGAATCAAAAAAAGGGAATCGACTATTTTGAGAGAAAAAGAAGAACGATGTGACTATCATTAGCGTCATTAGTGTAATTTCTATGGCGTACAATAGCAAACTCTGTCTCCAATTTGCCTTGCTCTACTTGTCCCGCCGATAGCCGCTTATTTTTGCTTTCGATCGGCGTCAAACGCCGGTTGGCCAAAGTCGTTAATTAAGTATAAAATAAGTTCGATAACTGTCGAACACACGCGCGACAAAGCGACACTCGGAACGGAGTTTGGTCCGACGAGCGTTTCTTAAATACGTTGGTTATATTAAAAAATAGTGGAGACGATAATTAAGCCATGCGGAAGGAAAGTAAACTGAACATTAAATTGTTGTGTATGAAAAGTTACGATATCATTGATTGCATCAACAATGTTTATTGTTATTATTACAGTTTCCGTCAACATTGTTAATGCGGCAGTTCCACGTTTTGTGTATTTGTATAAAATGATATCAGAAACTGTAACTTATTAAAGATAAAGACAAAGAGTAAAACACAGTACTATATTTTTTGATTAACATTTCGTCATGATTACATTTTGGCACATTTTACATATACACTTTCATTTGAATGCGGTGATGAAAAATACATCACACTTGCTTACTTTGTTACACTGTCATTTGAAATGGATAAAAATGTTCTTTGTTTCAGTGCACCTTTCATACGATTTCAATGATTGTTAATGCGTTACAGTTATTTCGATTTTTATTAAAAATATTTAAACAACTATAATATTGTTAACAATATTTATATAAATATATATATATAATCCTATAAATTAGTAAATCTTCATTGAGAGATATTTTTTCTGTTAAGTATTTTTTTTTTTTTTTTTTTTAGTGATCTAGATAATAAATAGGCAATTTATAAAAAATAATTAATCAATGGTTTAGTTCTTTTAACATAAAGTCGTTTGATCTTCAAAAATGTTTTATTAAACTGATGCAATCCAAATTTGAGTTGATTAACAACATTGCAGTTTGACCAAAATTTGTTTGTTTAAGTTACTGAAACAATTTTCTCCACGTAATAGTGATTTTTCAAATTACGAATACATTCCGATGACTATGCAGGAGTTATAATACGCCAGTAGTGCGTTTATTAAAGGTCTCGTGTTCTCGCGAAATTATAACGCAATAGACGCTAAAGCGCGATTCGGAAGCGAATCAAATGCGTGATAAGTTAGGTAACTCATAAATTTCACGAATTCAAAGGCATGAAATAACTGACTTGTATATTTATTCTTAATAATATTTGATTCAAGCGCGCGAAAAAAGCTTTCCTTAAAATTAGTATATTTTGTCTGCAAAATAATGGTAACAATAGTATTACTTGTGCATATTGTGCTAAAAATATCAAAGTATCAAAATTAAAGGTATTGGTATTAATTTGCTATGAGGAAGTATGCACACGTGCGAACTTTCGATCATACAGCATAACTAAAGTAAATCGTTTCATGAAAAATAGTGTATATATTAATAGTGTATACATTTTTCTCAGTTTAATAATTCATGGCAAAAGTTAACACAAAAAGTCATAGAAATCACATAATTTTTTCCTGTCTTATTAGAATTCTCAAAAACGGTAATGTAAACGAAAATTTTTTGCTTAAAAATGAACGAGTTGTGAGAGTACATGTCATACAAATAATTTAATGCTTTAAAATTGTCAATAAAAAAGGCCTACAAAATTTGTATAATTTTGTATGTTCGTCAAGCAAATTAAGGTTATTTCAAAAAGGAAAAAAAACAGGCACCGATCAATTTTAAGTTCAACCAATTGTCATCAAATTTGAAAAACTAAAAAAAATATTACGCAACCGCCATTATGATTTTGTCATTAAATTTATTAGCTCCAATCATGCAGAAGGAAAATAAAAAACAAAGACACTCGATTTTTGCCTGCCACGTCGAGTCATTTGTAATTTTCCGGAAATTTTCCGTAATTGAAAAGTGAAGGAATTTGAAGTTTGATTGAACGCGCACGCGGAGAGGTAATCGTTTATTATAACGAAGCGGCGTCTACTGCGCACAAGATCGAGAATTTTCAACTCAATCGTGGATCGGTCTCTTCTTTAAGATACGTGGCGTTGCGAGCGGTCAATTTCATGGACTGCCATTCGACAGTCGTAAACGGAAAAAAGGGAAAGCACGGAGAAAAGGCGCATTAGGCTTAAGTTGATAATCGGCGCTCATTACTTGGTGAATTTTTCCAAGCGACAAATTACACGAAAGACTTTTTAACTCCAGTATATCATCGACCACGCGTTGCGAGCGAATTCACTTTTTAATCTCTACCGGGAGAATAATAAGAGAAAGTAACTCGTCATACATTGTAAATCGCGAATAATTGCCAATAAATTATAAACAGCTGATAGTCGCGTGCTACGCTCGGCGATCGGATAACCAACTTGTTTATTGTTACCGATCTTATTTACAACTTTTGCCAATGACCAGACAAATCGTCCGCTGTTTAAATTTTTCGAAACTTTCATTCGCTCGAGACAATCGTTAAAGTTTGATTTATCGGTACAAGACGTTTTTGCATCAAACGATCATTGTCAGGGTAAAAAGTTGACATTTACTGCCGTCGTTTGTGAAGATTTATACTTTTCACAAGTTTTAAATCAGTACAAGTCTCGTTTCGAATTTTTGAGTATAGATTTTAATTGAAATTATTGGTGATTCTTATAGCAGGAACAACTCCTGCTAGAGTTACAGAATTCTTAATTTTTGTTCAAAATTCGCAAAGTTTTTTTTATTATTTATCTCATTTGGCGATGATGAATCCCTATTCTCATATTGACAATGAAGGATCCTCAATATGAAAGTGGAATGATTTCAAAGTTAAGAACCTTAATTTTCAGGTTGTCAGTGGGTGTACTAGCATCCAAAAAAATACTACTTGACAACTTGAAAACCGAAGTTTTCAATTTAAAGATCATTTCATTTTCAAATGAGGGTTTCTGGAAACTGAGGATTTTTCGCTTGTTTCCGATTTGAGAATGGGGGTTTTTCATTTGTAGTTCGTTTATGTGCGTGCAAATTTGTTTTTTCGATTCATTTGAACATATGAACAGTGTTATCAAAAATACATTCAAATATATACTTTTAGCTTTATTAATCATAATTTATAGACTGTTTTACAGAGTTACAGACGCTTGATATATAATGTTACTTGACATATGGTATATATGTTACTTGACGCGCGTTACTATTACTGATTCATTGGCTTCAGACGAGTTTTTACTTGGCGCAACTGTTACGACTATTTACGGTCGTCATTCGAAACTTTACTGGCTTATGACTTCAAGTTTCAAGTGACAAGTTTAAAACAATTGTTTTGTTGCACAATATGATCCGGTTTCAATTGACATTTACGTCAACATTTTGAATGCAATTTTTTTCTCAAAGTGTTTCTCGGCAAATTTCGTAGTTGTATTATGTTTCTTTTCTTTTTATTCGACTTTGTAGACAAATCAAATTTACATATTACATGGTAACATCTAACATTCTTTTGTAACATTCTTATTTTTCAATGACAATTGATATAGATAAATATATTATTTCAGAAACTTTCTTTTACGCAAAAATAAAATTTAGAAATCTGAGTTAAACTTTACATTGCATTTCGAAAGCTTTTAATTTTGTGGTAATCATTTTGAATTTTTATTGTCGACTACCAAGGTAATATAATGCTCTAATAGTTGAATAATTTATAATTATTTGACGTGTGTCCGTATCGCAGATGCTTAAACTGCGAAAGTTAATATACATTTCTTGCGGGTTGTTGTCGTGGTTAGCGACGCTGTAATTGTAGCTTGACGTCATCCATTAGTTTAGGTAATGCTGAAAAATAATCGAGTAATGTTGAAAAGTCATTTTAGGAATAAGTACATCTGCTGACGGAATCGAAATAATGTTTCGAATAGCATTTAATTGTCAAAAGCCTAATAATTACAACAAACGGTTACATTGTTGCATATTATCTTCAATTTACAACTTAAAGTCTTATCAAATTAATATTATGTGTTTCGTCAGAGGGGACAATGAATATATTTCGTGAAATGAAATTGCGTAAAACGTTTATCACAATTTAAACAACCGTAATGTAATTATACAACAATTATAGTAGAAAGTTACGTTTTCCCCTGGCAAGTAGTTCGTTTTTGTGATGTGTAATTTTCACTGATATCTTTTAATTAAGATAAAAAACGAAAAAAAAAAAAAATGGTTGACCTTATTATGTCAGAACAATCTGAAAAAACTACAGTTTATTACATCAGCGTTTGAAGTGCAAATGAAAAGCAAACTATGGATTTTATTGAACAGTGAAAAAATATATTGAAACAAAATCGCACGACTAAGCTTATTTTATATCTAAGAGTTAATCTGCTTTATGCCAATTTCAGTATTTTAACACTTTTTAATAACTTTTCCTTGATAATTGGCAAATTTTTTCAACCGAAGTTCGTACTTCGATTTACGTTAAACGCAACCTTTAACCTCACACTAGAAGTTCGTTAAACTCCATCATGCAATGCCATATCATTGATTGCATTTCTTCAATCGCCCGTCAATTTTTCCGAGTACAAAAAGCCACGTCAGTACATTTTTAATTTTTTGTTTAAAAAGAATAAAAAATAAACAAAAAAGTTAAAAGTTCATGAATACTCGTTTAATGTTTGACTCACAGAATAAATACGACGCTCGAGCGAATCGAAAGAATACAAAAAAAAAAAAAAAGGAAAAAAAATAAGGGAAAAAGTATAAAAAATGTAAGAATAAAAACATGATTCATTGAATATGCCAACACAAAAGCATTGTAGTCAACGGAATGATGAGCGCCTTGTGTATGTACATCTTGATGCATTGTTCAAGCATTCTGCACTCAGTTCGAGTAAAAAGTTTTGAGGTTAAAAAGGAGAACGAAGAGGCTAAAAGGGTCTTAAAAAAGTTAAAAGATGGCTTATAGAAAATTGAAAATAAGCCGAAGCAGGCTTGAACGGTACAGTATGAAGTTAGAAGAAAGTTGAAGGAGTTGAATAAGTTAAAGGAAAATAAAGTAACTGAAATATTAACTTTCTTTGATTTTTATTAATTTTCGAAAGGAGGTTGGAGAAGTTCAACGAAATTTTTATTTTAACAATGATCGAATTAAAAGAATTTGAATGGAAAATAAAGTTAAATAGCGATATCAAGAAATCAAAGAATTGATAAAGCTTAGGTTGAAGAAATTTGAATAAATAAATTTAGATAAATAAATAGGTTGAAAAGTGACAGAAGTTAAAAATTTGCAGTCAACAATAAAGAAGTGTTTGTTCGAACAAATGCTTCAACTTTTTTGCGCGCCTCTTACTATCAATCAGTTGCCACGTTTCCTCGAATGAAATCACTGCTTTTTTCAGACGAAATCTAAGAATCGCAAAATCTATGACTTAATTAATGAACTCAGCCATTCATTTATTCACCGACGGTGTCACTTTTTCACGCAAACCTCTCATCAATTATTGTTTTTATTTTATTTTAAAACTCCATGATCTTGAAAAAAGATTACCTTTGAGAATTTCTATGAAAAAAATTGACGAGCAAACATTGTCAAACTAGAAAGATTAATAATCAGCGTTCATTTTTCTTATGCTAAATCAAATACTACGATATTTTGCGACATAAATGTTCACAGCGACTTTATACAAGTTTTTTCTCCTTTCGCATTTGGCAACAAATTTTTTTCAATTTACCGTCAATTTCATGTAATTTATTCAATGTAATGGAAAAACGTCAACTTTTACAATCTCCTTTTTTCTCAATGCGAAATTGTAACCCAAGTTTCGCGACATTCGACTGACCCGTCATTTGGACGTGTAAGCGCTTCAATTACTTGGACGACATGCAATAAGTCGACTGAAAATAGATGTAACGCCGTGGTAAATGGAAAATGTCGTAAGATAATATAATACGTCGGTCACGCACCGGGGGCATAACGTTTCCATAAAGCATTCAGACAAGCGGCCTTTAATTAAAAAACGGAAGCGGAAAACACGTGTTTGCCTCAGACTTTTACTCGCGGCTTCCGGCGTTTGAATCTACCGCATTGTATTTTTTTTTTTTTTTTTTTTTGCAACCATTTCAATCAATGCCGAAACAATAGGTTGTCTCTTTTACACATCTGACGCCGCCCACGCAATGCAGGGGGTAGATCTCGGTGGTGCCCGGAGCCTTAAAAAAAAAAAAAGTAACAAACAGCCGACTCGAGAATGTGGTGAAGAGCAGCATGCGTAGA
>JABFOV010003729.1:0-15546 GCA_022817685.1 Aradophagus sp. ZL-2020
TCCACTCCACTGCGTGCGACATCATGACCTGCAATCTTGTTCAGCTTGCTAGCGCCAGGTACACCCCCCAGCCACACGACCTGATTGTACCCGGCCGCGAGAGGTCGGTAAACGGGCGAGCGAAAATTTGTATCCGACGCGTGAAGTAGGAACGAACAGGAGAGAGGAAAGGGGGGGGGGGGTGAGAGAGGTGAGTGGTGAATGAAAAGTAAAAGAGGAAAGGCTCAGAAAGTCTCCTCACGTGGTTGTAAATATTACAAACTGTTAATAATTATGCGTTTCAGTCTCCAGCCAATGAGAGCGCCGGAATTTTTCGGATGGACACATCATAAGTACTGCGAAATATCCGAAAAGTGGAAAAAGAAAAAAAAGGAAAAAAAAAGTTACAATCACGCTTGGCGTCTAATCTCGATTAGACTAGTTTCGTCGTTGCTTTACCTGGAACGTTACTCGAGAGCAGTGGACAGCTCGGTGTCTTTTTTTTCTGCTCGCTTGTTTCAGTTATTTCACTTCATTTGCAACAATTTATTTTCAAGTAATTGAGAGCTTGAGATTTGTAATTGATTGATTTTGAATTCAGTTGGAAATATGAATAAATTCATGTTGTAGCAAACCGTGTTTTTCATTTTCAATGAACAAATATTTCATTTGAAATTCTTTAAACATTTATATATATATCTGTTGTATAAAAAAATGTCTTGTATTAAGACACTGTTAAGCATTTATTTTGAAAGGGTGTCATTACAAAAGACATATAATTTTTAATTTATAATTGAGATGATTTGTTTCTTACAAAAAATATTATTGCAATGGTGTTAAACATGATTGATCTAGTTTTAGAAATTAATTCACAATTTTCGTTTCAAAACTAATTTTCAATTCACGATAATAGATACGATAAAAATAATAATATATTTCAAAAAATATTTTCAAACAGTAAATAAATTGTAGTAAAAAAAAAGTATTGTAGTATATCTACTATCTAAAGAAATTAATAGGATTTTACAGAAACCTGTAATTCAATTGATCAAGTATAATGATAACAAAAATATAATAATTTCGAAAGAAAGTTAATTTCCTTACAAAGTATAAATGCTTAGTTTAACTTGTCTCAAAAAAGTTACTTTGTTTTCAAACTAACGATTACTGCAGCAATAACAATTATTTATAGTTTTATAACTGAAAAGTATGATCATAGATGAAAAAATGACCATAATGATTCATAGAAGAAAATTATTTTATACAAACATATGATAAAGTAGCAATTTAACATTAATAGTATAGAATTCTATAACTTTTCATTTATACGTTTTTGTGAGTAATTATAAAACACAATCAAGCAGGAAGCATTGTAATAATAAGTCATAAAATAACTTTTCAATCGTTTATGAGTTTCCATTATAATGTAAATATAAAATATATTTGTGTTTCTTAACTACTCATAATGATTCATGGATGAAAATTTATAGAATATTTCATATCAATATAAATTTCCTCTTGCGAATGATATATAGCCCCATAAATATTTTCTCCTTAAATTATTGTAATCGTTTTTACGCAAGGATATTAAAATCCAATTTTATCGAAATTTAATTATTCCGTCCATCTTATATTCAAAACCAACCAAAAACAAATGACCAATACTGCAAAAATCAAAAGGTCCAACAATGCAACCCATATTTCTCTCAAATTTCATGAACCAAAGAAAAGTTCGTCTCTGTACAAAATATGAAGGAGAAAATGAAAAAGTCTCAGAAAAAGTTCTGATGAGCAAATAAATAAATAAATAAATTAAAAAAGGGATTGGATCGAGCATTTGAAGAGAAAAGAAATCCGCGATTAAGCAGTTGGTCGAATCGTTCGCTTGGGACGTGGTGGTGGTACGATTGAGGTTGGCTAATAAACTTGAGACCTACGATTCGTACAGGGCTGGCGACGCGGACGGCGAAGGTCTTGTCGAAGGCCTCTTGTCGAGGTTGCCAAACCGAGTGTGTACGCGCGGATGCTGTCCAAAGTCCAGGTGTTAGCACGAGTGGGGCGAGTAGATTCCATTGTTAGCACTCCAAGCCTACAGGCCATGGGCAACCAGGGTTAACAAGAAAGAAAAGAAAAACAGTTTGTTAGTAATTCGATGATGATTGTCGTAGTTGTTTTTAATTACCAATTATTGTAACAAAACAGTTGCTTATTAATAGTCTAACATTAGCTGAATAGATTAAAAGATCAAACAAAAAATATAAGACAAGAGACAAATGCCTGCTGATTGGTTACAATGACAAAGCAATGCCGTTCCTAACACTTTGAGTTTTGTCAGCTGGATTCAAGGTCGCTGGAATCAAATGATTTGATTGCTTGGTGGTATCGTCAATTCGTTTCGAGTTATTTGTTTGGCGATGATTTCAACGACCTGCTTCAAGATTCCACAATCAAATTTCACCAAAAAACTTGGAATCAATTACAGTCAACCTGCTGTTATGTGCATTTTTGTAATGCATAGTGTGTTGCAAAGTTTTTTTTCACTTAAATTTTTTAAATAGAATTGCAAGTATGATTAGGAATTTGATTGAATTTAATTGATTCAGAGTTCATCTAATCATTAGTGAAAGTTGAAAATTCAACAGACTCCAAGCTACTGGAATGGTCGCATGGTTCGAATTAGAATTCAGTGGTTCTTGGTTAATTCATAATCTGTGGAATTCAATGAGTGAGAGAAATGCAAAAGTTTTCGATAAGCACACAACTGTTACTTTCTTAATCGTTTTGATTACATGTTATTATGTTACAGACTGCATCTCGGACGGTCGGTCGTGCAAAGGAACGCCGGCTATAATTAATTATTACTATTTGCGTACGATCAAGTTAGGCTGAAAGAAGCGTTTCGGTCCAATGGAACGTAAATTCGTCGTTCGAACCACGGCGACCGAGTTGTTTGCGACCGAAAGCGCGTGTCTCGAATCAGTCGACCGATAACAACTCAACTGAATTCCAAGATCCCGAACACCAAGGCTCCTACATTCTGTCATTTTTGGAAAGTCACAAGCAGAGATGGCGCTGAGAGCGTGCATGTTATAGATGCGCTTTTAGCGGCCTCTTTGCTTATTACTTTGAAGTCAATCACAAGGTGTAGGATCCAATGCAATAGTAAGCAACGAATAATTGTTTTAATCGCTGTAATTGACACGCGTTGTCGGTGTAAACGGCATTGCTTGTTCGACGAAAAAAAGATGAAACAAAAAGTGTCGGTTAATGATAAACAAAATAATAAACAAACGTAGTTCAAAGTAAATGATTAGTCTGAAGCATTCGACCGCGTCGAATTGGTGATGAGATAGTGAAAGAATCGTCGTAACATCGATCAAACATTAATGACAAATACTCCGAAAAATTTGGTGATGCCGCGAGATTGGTTATTTGTTCTGTACCGTTCACACTGATCGAAACTTAACGTGGCTCATGTACCCTCCCCGCACATAGGACAAAGTTATGTAGAGACTTTGAAAGGAGATTTTTGTTAGGATAAGCGATGCAGTCGATGGAAACCTTTGTTTGATAATTGCCATACAGACACTGTTATAGTACTGTTTCGATGGCTCAAACGTGAACCGATTTGAAACTGCGGTTACGTGTACACATGACTCGGTTACTTGATGTTAGTGTTAATTCAATTTGACAACTGATTTTTACGGCCGATGACGGACTTTGATGAACAAAGGTTAAATTGCATGGCTTATCGGACGGTATTTACAAATTACATTGTGTTAAATGAAAAAAGACGGACTGGCCCGATTATAGACAAGTGAATTCGATTAGTCCGAGAACGTTTGGTCCCCGAATAATGACGTTCCATTGATTCGACTGTACAATTTTTTTTAATTATCTATTTTTTTTCTTTTTTTTTTTTTTTTAAATAGTTTGCATGGGGTGTGCACCTGCCACCACATCACGGTATCAAGTCAGTGAGTGACAAACGGTACCCGGACTACACGTAGTGCATACGGTTATAGCGTTCGTTCAAGTCTGGGCAATCTCTATCAACGCGGTTGTCGTCAGTCCCTGGAACTTTCTCAACCATTATTTTTTAAACATTTTTTTGTTTAACTTAAACGTTGATTATTATTTTGTTTAATATATCTTTCTCTGAAATAAATTCATACAGAATTGAATATATATTGTAAGTATAGGATGTATTCAATAAAAAGGAAAAAGCAAAGTATATTGTAAGTGTCACAATACATGTTGTAAATTAATTTCATCTTATAAAACTCCTACATTTTCTGACTATAAAGACATTGACAGTTACAAAATCTATAATGTATAATATCATATAATATAATATATCTTGTATATTTTTTAAGTTTACCTCATTTTCACAATATATTTTAATGTCAATTTATGATCTAACATACAAAACATGTTTCATACTAGAAAACATGTAGACTATTTTATAATACAAGACACATCATTAGTGACTGTAAAATTATTACTCCACAATAAAAACAACCTGATGCGATAATTTTACATCGATATGCAATCTGAAAAAGTTCCAACGAACCAGCGACGACAACCTCAAAGTGATTCCATCAGTCATTAATTCAAATGTTAATAAATGTACAAGTGCCTTTTCACAATGCCCAGTTATATCAATAGAAACTATACATATGCGATTACAATATTATTATTATATTAAAATTAATAATATTACATCGTATGATTATTAATATAATAGTTATTAATTAATGTCCCTCGAGCAAGCGGGTGTGTCAGAGGCTTATGAGGAGTTACGCGCGTGCCATGTTTGGACAGATCTAAATGTGACAGTCAAAGTAGTTTTCCAGGCAATGTAATCAGAAGCGCCCTCGTTCGGGTTCCGGGTGAACGAGGGGAGAAAGGGACGTGCACTCGCCTCGGCTTGTCGTCCCCGACGGCGCGAGTTGGTGCCAACTTGGCGGATCTTTGTGTTAGTTTCCAGTGAAAAAGATGACTGGCGTTTGTGAAATGAATGAAACTGCGGCCGTGAGACTGGGACGGCCATCCTCGGAGCGAACGCGAAGGTTCCGCCGCTGCGCTACCACCCCCGTGTCTTCATCCGGTCTCAAATTCGTGAAAGAAAGTCTTGTTCGTGCGCAGTCGTTTTTTTTTCCTCTTTTTTCGTATAAATATTTATTTTTCTTTCTTTTTCATGTATAATAATAATAATAATAATAATAATAATAATAATAATAATAATAATATATAATATATATTTATATAATAGCTTTCGTATAATCTTAATCATTGTCATATACAGATACACGAGTCCGGTACGCAATGTACAGCTTCAAAATGGAAGGTCTACGTAACTGTTCCACAGGCACAAGTTGCCGAGAGACGTTGTGCCACTGGCAAAATGCAAACGGCTTAAGTGTTTTCGTTGGTCAGCGGAACTCGAGTTCTTACAAGTCCGTGCAACGGTCCTGGAATAACGTTCGCCAGAGGTCCGCGTCTACAAAGTTATTCTCGCCTCGGTAGAAATCACGCTGCCCCTATCCGTCGGCGTCCGTCGAGCCAAAGTCCCGGAGCCTTGGAGCTCGGGACTCGGAAGCTGGCCGTCGTGCGTGGATGAGGAGGTGCGCACCCGACCCGCATCACGCGCGTCTTTTTCTCAAAATTAAATGCCTGCTTTCGATTTAATTACATTCTTGCTTTCTCATTGATATCATCCTTTCGTCAATTGCATGTTCATTTCGACCTAAGAGCGGGGAGTTACGCCAAGCTCGTGCGGGGCAAACGAACGGTGACCGAAAGAGTGAGCCGACACTTTCCCAAGAAGAAGGTTCGCTTTTCTAACATAAAAAAATCATGTAGGATCTTGTAAAGGAATTTGAAAGAGGAAATCACTTATGGACCTGTTCGGGAATCTAGATAAAAAACCATATCGATGGTATGAATTACCACGTGGAATCCCAAATCAGTTCCTACGTAGGTTTCTGAGTCAAATTCCTGTATAGGATTCTGCAGGTTTAGTACATCAGGGTTTGCATGCGTGGAGTTTGTTTTTGATCATGAGTTGCAAAGGTGTAAAAAAGTAAAAGGTCCAATGGTAGAGAACGTTGTAATATATATATATATATATATATATGAATATTTGATGATTTTTTGTTTTTTGTTTTTCAGTCAAGTAGAAATTCTTCTGTGCTACATTTAAACTTTCTGTTCTAATTCAATAAATCAATATTTGCAATTACTTTGACATTTACATAATTTCCTTTGAGTCGCATTTAATTATATTGAGACCTACAAACGTCCAAAAAGAAACTACGTTTTGCGTAAACGAACTGTTCTTCTGGTAAAGTTTGTCGTGCTGTGATAATTAATGTGAAACCAATGAGGTGACACTTGAATTTTGAGTTGCCACGTTTCGGTCAGCGACCATTTATGCCGGCTTGTCCGGCTTTTATGATCTGTTTTTTTTTTTTTTTTTTTCTTTTATTTTATTAAAGTCCCAGGTCAGCGACGCACCGGGGCCATACTTACTGCGGCTCTGAGGTAGGGGCAACTGTGCTGTTCTTTTACAGTGTTTCAAGAACAAACGTTTGTCGGGTGTCAGGTACAAAATTGCTCGAGACAAAAGTATTAAGAAATAAATCCAGCAGAGCGCGTTGCACCGCCTTATTCTCGCGAGCTGTCATTTCTTTCACAAATTATCGGTTCGATTTCATTCTGGTTTTTAAATACAACAAGTGATACAAATTAGCGTAGTATTACTTTTTGTATTTCACCAGAGTAAAAAATACATTATTTATTTAAAGATTAGATTGATTTTCACTAAGCCGAACGCTAAATAATTACCGAAAACTTTTGAGAGAAAAACCAGCGGTTTTCGAACGTAAACAAAAAATTATTCAGTGCAACCTCGCGCCAAAAGGCAACGCTTCTCGACTTGGCTTTTGGTGCGAGGTCGAATTCGTGATCGCGAGTAAACGATACAAAATAGAAAATAAATGTGTGTGATCAAACGATAGAATAGAATCAGAGGCAAAAGAGAGAGGTGTTTGTGGTAATGAATAAGTCGTGTGCAAAACTAACCTGAAGGCGCGACTGTCCTCTCGTAGGGAATTCACGAGAGAGCGCCGGCCCTTTGATAAGGGTGTTCTCGGACCTGACCCAGGTGCCTACGTTGCTTGGCGGCGACCGCCGCACCTATCGTCAACATGTAAAGCGTTCATTAGTCAAACATTCTACGCCGCTGCTCGCTTCGTCGGTACCAAGGTGCCACGAGGTTCGACTAACGATTAACACCGAGGTGTCCGCTCGGCGCAACATCTTCGCCGTCTGTGGGCAAACTCGTCTTGCGCACTTAGGAAAAAGTTTTTCGCAAAAATTTTATCTTTATCTTCACTTTCTTCTACATAGACATTTTTCGAAATACTTTTTCAACGTGCACCAAGCCCGACACGTCGGCTCGTTTTATTACAATCTAAGGACGGATCGTGCTGCGTTATAATCGGTACGTCGTTAAAACCAATCAAACTTACACGCAGCACGATCCTACGTGGAGAACGCCGTCGGACTCGAAAAGACAAGCTCGGATCCGTCGTCGACTCCTTTCACGGTGCGGTTTTCCTCTTAAAATTAACGGCACAGTTCGGCGAATCCGAGATCGAGAATTCAGAGGAACCACTTTAAAATTACCGTTCAGTGACTAAAGAGTTAAAAAACAAAAGACGATTATGGTGAAAATTAATGAGATTCAATTTCGCCAGCAATTAGAAATCAGTTGGAGTTGATTAAGTGTAATTTGATTGTTATTTGACAACAACTGTGGAATTTTTTTTCTATCCCTGATTACTGACTGCAGTGTTTACTGTGCAACTTATT
Source organism: Aradophagus sp. ZL-2020 (assembly GCA_022817685.1). Lineage (NCBI taxonomy): Eukaryota > Metazoa > Arthropoda > Insecta > Hymenoptera > Scelionidae > Aradophagus > Aradophagus sp. ZL-2020. Next base: position 7,858 of record JABFOV010003729.1, read on the forward strand.
AAACGTTGTTTATTAATGTTTTGAGTACAAAATGCAAGAGATCAATTTAACAAGTAATTTTTTTTGTATACAAAACAGTTTTAATCCCATGAATTCTACCGTCGTGATTCGCCAAGGCCGACGTATCGAAAGTATGTACACACTGGTGTCGTAATAAAATCGAAAATTTTGCAATTAAAACGTCGATCGCCGGCTCGAGCCGGGCGTGTCTCACTCATTTATGGCTACGGTTCGCAATGCGTATTTTTGATCTTCAATTGTGACAGTTAAAAGTGATAGAGAGGGGGGGGAGTAAGATAAACATGTTTGATCAACAAACGCAATTGATCATCGTAAAGAGAACGTAAACGTAACAACGTGTCTAGCCATTTCGCACATTTGAATAAACGATGAGTATTCAAAGAACGCGTGCTTTGCTTTATAAATACGTATCTAATGGGTTTTAAGTCTACGCCTGGGTAGCGACTAAGTTTCACTTATATAAAAATAAAATCAATTAAAATAAACGTATAAAATAATATAAAATGTACACGCAATTCATCTATATTTTTTGTAGAATATCAAACTTGAAAGCTGGACATTTGGCAAACATTTTTGTGACCTTTTTTTTTATCCATTTTCTCAATATTACTTCCTTGCTATCTCTTTCCCCCGCTTCTCAATGGCCAAGTAAAACTGGTTTCGCTTTACGACGTTCGCTTCGCTCAGATCTGTCTTAGTTTATGAATTTTACGATCGCGCGACGCCATCGAGATGCGCGTATCAAATGTCTCGAATTGAATTCCGAATGAGCAGCTTTCAAGAACCTTAAACAACTACAAGTATACGCTAGAACCATCAGTCCTGAAATAAACATTTGTTTGGTCCCTAGGCATGACATTTGATTCAATCTTACGCAAACATCCTACGTTACTTATTCTACTTGTATCACCGGATGTGTACGAATAGAAAAATCTTCATCTAGTAAAACACGAGCTGATCGTTATTACAAGCTGGCTGCACGCCGATTGCTTTAAATTTCATCAATGAAACTGATTATTCCTTATTTGCAGTCGCCTTGCTCTAGTGATAATTTCCTAGCAACGAATTGATGAAAAAAAGCCCCATTGCTGCGCAGATTAGTCACCGTTGAATTTCGGTATGATTTTAGACACAAAATTAAGTCTACATGCGACAAAAAAAATGTAGAATTTGTTCGCCTTTGCTAAAAGTGTTCAACTTTAATCTCGGAATTTGTAAGTTTACAATTAGAGCTCCGCCTACTTTGAATAAGTAGAAACTGAAACACCAATGTAGCGTTATCAAATTTTTAGTACTTTTACTTGCTACGTTATTCTTTCGGTGTGTTTGAGGACGAGTTTGACGAGTATGTAGAGATATCAAAAATAATGAACGATCGTTATGAACATCCATTATGGTTTTTAAAATCTGTAGAATACTGATTTGAATGAGGTGTCGAAGCTTGGATTTCTATCATTTTTGTTGATAAAACCTACCGGAAGTCAACTCTCGTTGCCAAGTTTTGTTAATAAAAAAACCATGAAATTTGTAGGACGAGTAAGTTTCGTAGATGACTCGCATTAGTACAACCAACCCTAGGGATATTGTTCTGAATTCTAGTGGTACTTGACGTGTCGAATGAATAAACGATTTTTGGTGAGCAGACGATGAATGTGAAATCAAAACCAATGGAAATTATAATATACGAAATACTAGAAGTTGATGAATCAAAAAGAAAGTGTACGAAAGAAATGCAAATTATAGAAGATTATAAAGCAAGAGAGGGAGTGAAGAATAAAAGAAGCGACCATCACCAAATAATATCGCGCACAAGCAAGAGTGTGGCGTTATAGGCTTGCACTTTTGTCCCTGCGATTCGTTAATACTAACGAATATATTTCAAACGAAAGTATAAAAAACGTCATACTACATTTACAATCTAACAAATATCATCGGTAAATTTCATCTTTTTAAGTCTTAAAATTTAATAAGCTGTTGCTCCTTTCATTATCTCTGGAAGAACAAGCTTTTCTAACTTTCACTAACGCGATTTTAAATAAATATGAATAAATATACATATACATATATATATAATTATGTATAGATATAGTTACATATACATATATGTGTGTATACAACATAACAAATTTCTATTCTTGTCCTCGTTTACGTAATATAAAACACGCTTGTATTTGTATATATATATATACACACAGTCATATATATATATATATTTAGAATTTTCTTTATAAAACAATTGCAACAATGAATGGCCTGCAATTATCGCATTGAGTAATGCGCAATTCAAAACCCACAACACGACAAAGAAGCTATCAAGTCAAATATCGTATTGTGCAGTCGTTTCGGAATTACTGTAATGCGTGCGAAATCAACGACATTGCGTCACCTTTAATACAAGACTTCATTGACAAAATTGTTAACGTTACGTGATGTATACGAAATTCCCTGACCTGCACAAACTGTTCAACAGTTTAACACTGCGTTGATCAAAGATGTTTGCCATTCGTTATATTATTCACGAAAAATTCATCCTAGACGTTTGAACGTTCAATCAATTTGAACAGCGCAATTGCACTTTCGTTCTGGCAGCACATCTTCGATTTCAATACTGAGAATAAGTTTGCGTTTTACACGACGAGTACTATTGGCTCTGAAAAAACTACGAATACCTTTTTTTTTTTTTCTTTCAATAAAATTCTATTTTAACGACCAAAGAGTTTTCTAAATGGAGAATCGTTAAAGTTGATTTCAAAAATATTGAACTTTCGATCAAAGTCACGTGTCGCAAACAATGCATGAGTACAAGAATTAAGATGAGCCACGAGCGCCACCTGGTCAATCAGGTGGCACTGTCTAAGACCCTTGATCAAGCGAGAGTGTCTACTCGTAAGTGCGAAACAATAGAAATGTTGGACTAGTGACGCAGCCCCCTAACACAACAATTTTTCTTCCTACATCTAGCAATTAAATAACGTACGGAGTATTTTAACAATTGATCATGTTCACCCATAGCCCTGGATTATCGAATTGCAACATTATTTGGCACGGTGTTGAATTAACAATCAATTCGATTAATTGGTTAATCAATCAATCAATCGACCAGTTAATTAATCAAATTGAATTGCGACTATGCGTAAATATAATCAAGTAGTCGAGCATACAAAGTCAGAATGTTGGCTTGAACGTCGTTTAAATAATTCTCTTTAGATGGCGCAGTATTCACGTAAATAGAACAACTACTTGAATGAATGAATGAATGAATGAATGAATGAATGAATGAATGAAAATATTATGTGTATTTTACTAATATATTAAATTTAACAGAATATGGAAGAAAAACGCGCCAATTATTATAATTTTTGAAACAATTTATGGCCTGCTGTATGCTCAACTTGATGCCATGGATTGCTACCTATTAAGTTGTGACAATTCTCTGTACGACATAACTGTAACACATACATTAATTTACGACAACACTATTCATGTAGATAAACAAAATTGACGAGACTAGTGAATGACTGATTCAGCTATTTCCATACTATAACAACTAGCGTAAACGACAAAAAATATAATATCCAAATAATAATAATAATAATAATAATAATAATAATAATAATAATAATAATAATAATAATAATAATAATAATAATAATGGTGGTGATAATAATTGTAATATAATAATTATAATGATAATAATCAAAATCAAAACTACGATTACACTTATTATCAAGTAATAAATTATCCGTGACGTATGTCGCGGCTTTCAACCTGACGTAAGTTTCATTGGACGAATATTTTGCAGAGATACAGACGTGCCGCCATAATACTTATTGAAATGCCGCGCGGCGCGATGCCCGCGAACGTAAATTACCCGCTTCTGCGCGTTAAGTAATTCAAGTCGAGTGTAAAATATGCGCTGTCGAGATTCTTAACTTAAAATCCACGCGTGCGCGGCTTCTTCGTGTGATACGGCCGTCTGTGTCTCAATCCCTTCTTTGTTTGCGCTTGGAAATAAAATGGAAAAAAAAGAAGAGCGAGAGAAAAAAAATAGTCGCACTGTGCTTTTGAGGAATCCACTTCGAAGACGCGCGAAGCCGCTTGAAATATATGTTATCGCTTCATAAAAAGTAACAATAAATAAAGCGTCGCAAAGGAAGCGATTATGTACGAGAATTACATTGATGTTGATAATGCAACAGCATAGATGGCACTGTTTGTACATACAGTCTGTTCTTACATGGAATATAATTAATATTTTTGTAACAATTTTATAATAATTTGTCAATATCAATTAAATTTTTTAAATATATACAATTAAATTATGTGGTTTAACTGACGTGATATTATCAGTACTACAGATGGCGCTGTGAAAGATCAACTTTACACTGCCAGAAATTGTAAAGTTATTTGGAGGACAAGTTGTTGTAGATAATTTTCATATAAATGTAATATTTAAGACATCGAGAGATGTACAAGAGAATAAATATTTTATTATTTATCCAGTTTATTCATTATTTACTCTTTCCACTCCAATAATTTTGACAGAAAAATTTTTATAACAATTTTTTCTAAATAACGATTGGATTTGTATTGCACTTCAATCTTAATCTATCTCTTAACACGATAATTATACAACATAATTTGTTGCATTAATTCAAATCAATTAAACTATATATGTATACACAATAATGGAAAATCTTAACAAATTTGAATAAAAATTTTAATTAAATGAATCTTTGTTTTTTGATTATTTTAAAACAAAAATAAATATCATTACTAACATCAATTAAAAATTAATCTAAATGGATGCTACTTATTCTAAGCCAAACTTTCCTTTAGATATAATTGGACCAACTACATTCCTTCCCCTTTAAATTTAAAACTAATTGCAAAACTTTGCAATGAATCATTGGGAATCTTTCCCGTTAAGAATAAAAATTTAATTATGTTGAATAAACATTTTTTCTTGATCGCACATCATTCATTCATTCATTCATTCACTCTTCATTCATTTTTTTCGTTTACTACTAAAAATTAAAACCTTTATATAGCCATATTCTTAATCTAACAACCTGTTTCTCTCAACAATTGTCCTCCATAATAACTACCCTGATGCAACAGAGTATGATATGATAAACATCGCACTACACATACAATATACAGACAACACCGACAAAACAACACACTCTGTTTCACCATTTCTGACCACAGCACAAGTTCTTGGCACCATGAAATGCGCTAAATCAACGGCGACAACAGCGACCTCATTGCCAAAAGTCAACTCACTTATACATAAAATTAAAAATAACGAATGAAAGCGCTTCGTTCAACACTCCCGCAAACGTAAATCATCATAAAAACAAAAACTTGGCTCTGACAGTTTAATAATATTTCAACTGTTTATCCTTGGCAACAGTTGTTGCCGAGATGGCGTTGTCGTCGGCGATCTAGGTTACGTTGCCGACCTCAAGGGACTAACACCTTGACATTTGTCGACAGCAATAGGTAGAGATGGCGCCAGCGAGGGCTTAGGTGGCGTACGCGTTCGCAGCGCCACCTGAGCTCGTGACTTTCGAGCGAATGCCAAGACGTAGGTGTAGCGGTCTCGCGGGCTCGTACGCGTCTCGGAACTGGATTCCTTGGCTCGGTCGCGGGAGAAAGTCGGGCCGAGGTCCGAGCGTTGCCAGACACGTTGTTTGCGGCTGGGGGCGCGCGCGCGGGCGCCGGGCATGCAGCGCGAAAAGATTAAATATTAAGAAAAATGGTGTCGTGGTGTCGGCCAGCCGGCCGCGCGGCCGACTACTGGCGTCAACGAGCAAACAACCCACCGGAGTGATCGGCCGTGGCGTACTCGGTGAGCAGCGGCGAGGCCGCGAGGGCCGCGTAGTTGGCGTAGTCGGCGTAGGGCGTGTAGATGAGGCCGTGCGGGTCGCCCGCGGAGAGCAGCGAGCCCGGCGGCCCGGAGCCGTTGAGCAGCGAGGCCGCCGTCGTTGGCACGGATATCCTCGGCGAGAGGATCAGCGGGGCGCCCAGCGGCGCGCTCGGGGTCCGCATCGGTGTCGCCAGGCCCGGCAGGAGGCGCTGCGTCTCGGCCGCAGCGGCCGCCACTCGTCGCCATTCCTCGTCGCAAGCTGCAATGTCAAAAGCTACGCTGACTATTAGATGCTCCCATTTTTCCCCAGCCTCGATGGCCGGGCGAACCATCCCGACCCCCTTTCCAAATCGCCCCTTCCAAGTCCCTTCGGCCCCCTGGCCATTTGGAAATGGGGCCTTTTTTCTTCCCAATTAGTCAACCATACCATTATTTCATATTCCAAGTAATGCCAACACAAAATACCGATTTGCTTGGCTTGGCAAAAAATAGAAATACATCATTTTTTATGTTTAAACCTTTGATTCGTGCATTTCTCTTTTCATTCATTTCAATTCAAAACTTGTAATAGAATTCTAATCCAAATATGATAACGTTAATCATATTGTAGATTGAGTCATTAAATTGAACGGGAAAAATGCTATAACGTATTGTAAATCTTATGTAAAATATGACAAAGTGAGATTACGTTAATCTTTATTTACTACAGACGTTTTCGATCTTTCAATCGCAAAAATCTTGTAACTATCAGATGAATGCGTATGCAAATAAAGGTACTAGGAAATAAATAGTTTGTACGACTCGATAAGGACTCTATCAAAACGACTGTTTAGAATTATTAAACATTTTCTGATAAGATCCCGGTTATTTGTAATAGAACTTCAATTGAGGTCGAGAGTCCTGACCAGTTTTGATCAAGCACAAATATTTCTGATTCATGTCTAAGTCACGTTCCTTTTTTCTTTTTCATCATATATTCAAACAATTAATATAATATAAAAATGAATTATAACAAAAAAGAGATTTTTCAGATGTCTCTGGCACGTTTTACACAACAACTCGATATATGCATAAATGGCGCTTCTCGCAATCAAAGCTATCCGTTAACGATTGGAATCGTAAAATTATCTCTATTATCGTTCGACTCCGCGGCTCGTTGCGGCACTCGTTAAAGCCGCTTTAGAATCGCAAAGCCGATTAAACAATTAGAGAACAATTTCTAACGGCATTCTGCGATTGCGTCTTGGCGTAATAAAAATCGGTACGAGGCATTGGTAGGTAAATGCCGAGCGTACGGCGACTCGTTAGTCAGACAATTTGCGACGAGATGTTTGCAAATGATGCTGGGCGTGTCCCGGTGGGAACAAGGGGGGCTTGCCAAAAAGCAGTTAAAATACCTGCTGCAGCTGCGGCGACTTTTGTGTTCGAGTCCCTGTACGTTCCGTTGATGATCGCCAGTTCCATCAGTTGTCTCTTCTTCAGCTCGTCCTCGCCATCAGCCTGCTAACAATCGATATCGCCGTCAGAATGCACTCGTTCGGACAAAGTCACGCGTTGGCAAAATGCAATTTCCACGTTGCACTTGTGATTGGCCAATTTTGTTTCAATGAATCAACATTTTCATTTGATAAAGTTTAATGGTTTTCAATGGACAAAGATACGATTGAGAACACACACAGAAGTATTTTGTTGAATTAACGAAAATTTTGTCAAATGAACAAAAACATTTGGTTGTTATGGAGCCAACAAAATTTGTTTTGTTGAAATAATACACTCACTTTTGTTATTAGAATTGT
>JABFOV010003730.1:0-15542 GCA_022817685.1 Aradophagus sp. ZL-2020
TGATTTATTTTTTTGATAACGATAGACTACTGAACCTACACTCCCAAACACCATATTCGTGGTAGTTAGCAGGCAAATAGTATAAATAAAAAATATTAAATTAACAAAAAATTAATCATTCAATTTTTTTTTTTAATAAAATAAAAAAAAAAAAAAAAAAAAAAAAAAAATCCGCCACTTTTGTTTTCTCTCTTTTATTTCTCTTTTACATTTTTAATTTTTTTTTTTTTTTTTTTTTTTTTTTTTTTTTTGATAAAAATAAGCCGAGGCGACTCGCGGCCGCAGACACAGATTAGACGAATTAGCATGTAAGCGCGGCCACGAATCGTTCGCGCGAAAAGATGACAAGATATAGAGGTCGCCGCTGAAGTACCGCGCAAATGCATCAACGCGCCGACACTGATTAATGACGCGATCGCGCGTTAAATAATTTTGAACAGCAAAGACCGCAACCGACGACGTACAATGTCTTTATCGTGAATTCCCGTGCAAAGTGCCCGGCACCATTAGAATCATTTTCGTAAATATATTTAAAAATCATTTTCACTTTTGTCGGCAAACACGTGACGTTTTTTACGCTCTTGAACAAAAATTGCTTCACTCGGAAAACGATCGACTTATCATAGTTGGAATATCCTTATCAAAAGTGGATTTTCACTGACAATTTGGACAAAAATAATTCCGGTTTTTACAAGTATAAAGTATATTAAATTCGCGTTTTCTTATGAGTAGAATATAAAAATGTATAATAATAAAAATATGACATTATACAATTCAAATTGTTATTCAACACTTGAAAGACACATTACAATATTGTTTCAGCTAGTTTTTTTTATTAATCTTAATATCTTAATATTTCTATTAAAATTATATTTAATTGTGTTTAGAATACAGTTTTTTTATAATTAATCGATCATTTTAAAGAGTGCTCGGTTCAAAAAATGGTTGTTTCGAAACGCATGCAATATTTTTTAATGTATAATTTCAATTTTGCAAAACAATAAGAAATTAAAAAATAGAAAGAGCTGGGTTTTGATCCTGAGTATAACGAAAAAACGGCAAACTAAAAAAGAAAACATTCATGAGATTTGAACTTAGCATATTCAAATAAATTAAAAAAACTTGAGAAATATCTACTATGTATCAATTATGACACTAATTTGTCAAGATTTGGATAATAAATGTACTTTAATGAGAAACGAAACGATTTGAGAAACAAAAACATTTCATTATAAATAGAAATAAATCTTATGAAAACAGTAGATTCTAAGTACAACCAAGGCTCATTTTTGCTAAATAAATGTTTATTTACATTCACTTCAATACATCTTACAATGAACTTTATCGAAATAAGTTTGTTTACATTTGCATTGGTACATCCTACATTGACCTTCTTCAAAACATGATTGTTTACATTTGCATCTTTCAATGACCTTCATTGAAACAAGTTTGTTTACATTTGCATCCTTCAATGACCTTCATCGAAACAAGTTTGTTTCCATTTGCCTCCTTCAATGACCTTCATCGAAACAAGTTTGTTTACATTTGCATCTTTCAATGACCTTCATCGAAACAAGTTTGTTTCCATTTGCCTCCTTCAATGACCTTCATCGAAACAAGTTTGTTTACATTTGCCTCCTTCAATGACCTTCATCGAAACAAGTTTGTTTACATTTGCATCTTTCAATGACCTTCATCGAAACAAGTTTGTTTACATTTGCATCAACAGATCCTACGCTGACCTTGATCAAAACAAATTTGTTTCCATTTAACATTGGAAAGGATCAATTTTACCAACTTCTCAACGTAATCTGATTGTTTACAAACAAACGGCCGGTGTGCGCGCGCGCGAAACAGCGCGTAATTCAAAAATGCGCGCCGAAAGCATTCGTTTCTTGTGGCATAATACACGGCTGTCACAACAGCCTGTCGGTATTTGTAAACTTCGGCTGATGAAACTTCAAACAACGCGAACTGCAAACCCCGAGCCAAAAATCTTCGCCGGGCCGCGCAATATTTACACATCTCCACAGATTAAAACATTGTTTACGTTATGGCAATCGACTCGCGTGCGCATTGTCATAATATCGCACTTTTGCAACAAAAGATTAACTGCCGGATTTCGCGGCTATGCAGATAACTCGCGCGATTTTCGATCGTTAAACTAGTTTTCAGATTTTTAAAAATGCTTTCAAATTATCAACTTTCGTTTATTATTTTACTGCTGTTTTTATGTTAAAAGACAGAATAATTTATTACCTTTATCGAATTTTTTATTTTATACTTGTGTTTTTTTTTTCAAATGTTCATTTTTATTTGCATGTATTAAAAATGATGCAAAATGCGGGAAAGAAATGTTTTTCTGATTTCTTATGTATTTATATTTTTATTCTTTAACATTTTGATTCATGATGGGTTAAAAAAATGGACCTTTTTGATTAGAATAAATATTTCATAGCTAAAACACTAGTTTCTGAATTAAAAAATGCGAGATGAAAAATTCAAAATGGTGGAGAAAATATACAACATATTATATGTCAAATACGTATTCAGTGGGTATAAATAACTTTATACATTAGGTCTGATATAAAACATAAAAAATAAATTAATACAAAATTTTCAATCATTTTTTTTTCGCAATTTTGAATTTGAAAACCCGATTTCAAATTGGTATCCACTGATCAAAAATTCTTTTATACATCGATTTTCATAAAAAATTCTGCATTTTCGAAATTTTGGTTCACCATTTTGAATCCGCTATTTGAAAATTCGATCTGAAATTTGTCTTAAACGATTGAAAACCCGTATGTACTGTCATAAAAATTGGTCGATTCAAAATAAGAGTGAAAAGTTAGTGAGAGACGTGGCAACGCTGCTCTGAACCTCAGTTGTAAGATTTTCCGACGTTGCCACTTCTTTGCTGACAGAATCTATATAAAACGACAATTCTGCGCGGTAAAAAGTACTACATTCACAATATTTCAATAAATACACAATCAATAATCTTTAAACGTCATGAAATCGTTTACAAACAAATTAACGAATCATCATCAAAAAGTTAGAATAATTCGAAAAAGATTTCTGAAATAATACAATGTCGGTCGACGGCGATCGGAAATAATGAAAACGCGCGTGCGAGATATGGGGTGGCGAAAAAAATGTTTGAAAAAAAAAAAAATGCAAGTTTCATTAGCAGACGCAGTTGAAGTTGTTGCGAAATTCGCAGAGGGCTTGACCCCTTTTCGTCTATCAGCCACTCGCTCGTTCTTATTTTGCGACGATAACGCGCCAACGACCAGCGACTCGTTCCACGCAACGTTCCCTGGCTCGTTTTTCATTAATCGATCGATCGATCGATCGGAATAATTTATCGAAAAATCGATCTTGCGTTTCATAATTAATAGTTATAATACTCACCATACTGATATTTTCTAATTTTTTTATTTTTAATATGATATATAAATTATCGATCGATTTGATAATAATTTTTATAAGAATCGAACTCGCGTTTCGAGATTAATTGATATAAAATTCGTCATACTAATACTTTCGTTTGTTTTTTAATTTTAAATTTGTCGATTATGATAATTTATCGAAAAATGTAGTTTTCGTATTATTATTGATTGACAAATTTATTAGCATTAATATTTTACCTTTTTTTTTCATATATATATATATATATATATATAATTTTTCGATTGCTTAATTCTAATAACTTATCTGAAATCAAACTCGCATTTCATTTTTAATTGGTGTAGAATTCGACACTCTAATATCTTATATTTTTTAAAATTCATAATTTCGTTTATTGAATGTAAAAATGATTTTACGTCTATTTTTTAAAATCGAAAAAAAATTTGAATTTTCGTCTTAGTATCCATTAATTTTAGATCCTATTTCTTATGAGAATAAGAATCGATTCGTTATCAACCTCTTACTCTCATTTCGTGTTTCTGAATGAACGTCATAACTTCGACGATACAACGATCGCCGATAAAAAAAGTAAAGGATCAAAGAAGAAAAAAAAGATAAAGCATGTTTATGAAGTTTTCAACGTTTTTCATATTATTCAAAATTTACAAAGTAAAATTTGCATTTACACATATTTTGGTTCAAAAATTACATAAAATAACTAAATACAATCATGAAGAATTTTGTTACATGTTTCTCGGAATTGTTTCAAGTCTACATTGATTGTTAGGAAAAAATAAAGATGAAAGAAGAAAAAAAACAAACACAAAAATAAAGAAAAAATATTTAGGATAGAATGAATAGAAATAAAAACGAAATAAAAAAATGTTGAAAACAAAAACAAAATAAAAATATATTAAAAACAAAAACAAAATAAAAAGACATTGGAAACAACAAAAAAATAAAAAGATGTTGAAAACGAAAACAAAATAAAAATATATTGAAAACAAAAACAAAATAAAAAGACGTTGGAAACAACAAAAAGATAAAAAGATATTGAAAACAAAAACAAAATATATTGAAAACAAAAACGAAATAAAAAGACGTTGAAAAAAAAGATGTATTGAAAATAAAAACAAAATAAAAATACGTCGAAAACTTCTTGAGTACACCATGATTTTCTTCTCAGTATTATCATCACAAGTGGATGAATTGCATAATAATAAAAAAAAAAACCGCTCACCGCAAGAATAATCCACTGATAAACAATTGTTTACGACCTCCCAAGATACAACAACAAAAGCGCCACTTTCTGTTTCACGCATCAACGCTGATATAACACTCGTAGACACATTTTTTGATCGCATCCTTCCAGAAAGCTCGGGGCAAAAAAAGCGTCGCCGGGCGCGTGCGAGAACAGCTGAGCCGCTGACGGAACGACTCGGCCGTCGCTTCCGCCGCGATCAAAAGCGCGAGCCCGATGATGGCGAAGAGAGACGGGGGGATCGAGATATTAATTGCCCGGGGCGACGCGTCGTTTCGCCGTGAAAAAAAAGACGGCCTTAATTACGTCGCACCCCCCCCCCCCACCCACCCACCCAGTACTCTCCATCTAAGAACAAGTTGCATTTCTTTTTTTCTCCTTCTTTTTCCGCTCGGCTTCTCGTTCTTTTTTCTAACCACTTTGGATACTTTTGGGGGTGTATTAAAGTGGGGGACATAAATCAGTCGAATAATTGATACGTGGCTGTAAATTTGAAACAGAGGGGGCGCGACGGTTTTTTTTTGCTTCAAGTTTATCATACTTATATTAAATGATATATAATGTACTAATTTTATATATATAATTCATATGATGTATATATATTATATTGCATGTTTTCACACACACATATATATATATACTATAAAAAAAAAAGACTTCGTAAAACCACTAATATAACGTTTCTGAAAAAATGATAAATTTCCCGAAAATCCCAATACTTGGAACTTGAAATCATATTTGCAAACAAACAACAACAATTAGCAACAATATTTTTTTAAACAATGTTTTATCTACCACTTTTCTGTTTCCTTCACATTGGGAAAACATCAATATTATTTTTTATATATTAAATATAAATTGTAAGAGAGAGAAAAAAAGCAACCTATCGGACAAATGAGTTAATTCATTCTTTGAACAATGAATCGTCTTTGTTATCAAAACATATCCAATAGCAAATCGTTATAAGAAACCGATATGATTTTGGAACGACAACCACTTGATAGCCACTCGGTCAAATAGTTTAGTTTCAAAAATAAAGTTTCCCTTTTGGAACAAAAGAACGGTTTGAGTTGGACGTTGTGTAAAAATGTAAACAAACATATATATTGAATACTGATTTCTGAAGGTCACCAATAATTGAGGCGAATTGTTATTGTTATTGTTATTGTGTACACCTATTGACTTTAATTCTGCGATTCCATTGTTTAAACGAAAATAAATAAATAATACATAAATAAAACCACATATTTTAATATTCTTCGAATTAAAATTCAAACTCAAAATTACGAGAAAATAGATAAGTACTAAAGTAATAAAAAAATGAAAATAAAATTACTTCTTCAAAAAATTTTATTCATTTCAAATAAGAGAGAATAAATAAGTACCAAAGTAATAAGAAAATGAAAATAAAAACAAATAATCACTTCTTTAAAAAAATTGTTAAATTAAAATTCGAAAGCAAAATTCAAAAAACCTTTCGAATGTTCTTGAAGTTTTCAACGTTTTTTAGTAAACGAAAATAAAATTTGATTTAATTTTCTTCATGCAAATAATATTTTTTTGATTGAATAATTCTACAAGAAGAAACTAGATAATTTGACTCTCTGAAAATATAACCTTTTTATTTTTCATTACAATGTTACTAAATTATATAGAATTAATTTTCGTTTATTAACAAACGTTGGAAATTTCAACTCCATCCTTCCGACTAGTCCGATTCTTCTTTTCTCTCTGTCCTTTCTTATTTTTTTCCCTCTCATTTTGCTGTCGTAAATAACGATTTTGATTTCCGACGTCAAAAGTGTAACACGCCGTCCGAGAATGGAAATGAAGGATAATGAATAAAAATAAACAATAGCTGGGGCCAAAATAGTGAGGACAAAAACTAAAAGGAATGAAATGAAAAAGAGGCAAAAGTGAAGTAGGTGGAAGTCGAGAGGTTGGAAACAAGAGTGGTCAAAAATGCGCGCGCATTAGGGCCACCGAGATTGACTGCTGTCGTAAAACCGTAGCTTATAAATCTCGCCTCGTACCGGATTTTGTTTCGCTGTTTTTTTTTTTTTTTTTTTTTTTTTTTTTTTTTTTTTATTCGCTTTTTTTTGGTTGTATGAATTTTTTCTTTTTTTTGATAGAACTGTTAGAAATACACATCAAAGAGTAAAAGTTGTATAAAATAAAAAAAATCTATTTTGAAAAGTTTTTTTTTTTTTTTTTTTTTTTTTTTTTTTTTTTTATATATTTTTTATTTTTTTTTTTTTTTTTTTTTTTTTTTTTTTTTTTTTTTTTTTTTTTTTTTTTATCAGATAAATAAATTTGAATGTATACACATTTTGACTATACATATAACATTTGAATTTCTCCCTTATGGTCGCAGCTGTTAATTTTGTGTTCCATGATTGAATGTTAGGCAAAGCGTCAAGTTTGAAATCTGATGTTGATTTACACGGAAAAGTGTTATTTTTAGATGATTCGTCAATTTTTTCATCACTGAACCTAATCCAATTATGCAAGCAAACAGCTGCTTGTCTTCTAAATATTCTCCATGAAGACACTAATATTCCAAAAGCATTTTCAATTGTTCGACGAACTCTACTAAGCCGATAATTATAATGTTCTTTCTCTTTACTCAATCCATTTTTTCCAGGGAATGGCCTCATCAAATATTCTTCCAATGGAAATGCTTCATACCCTATTAATACGTATGGAAGAATAGGTCCGTTCGGGCTTTCTTTTTCAGGAAGTGGAATTCCGAATACTTTGTGTTTTAATTTAGAATACAAGGCTGAATTGCGAAAAATCCCACCATCGCTTTGACGGCCATACGCTCCTATATCTACGAATCTAAAGCGGTAATTGGCATCGCAAGCAGCTAATAAAACGTTTGTGTGCATTTTTGTAATTAAAAAATGCTGATCCCTCGTTTGGTGGACACTAGCAGTGATAAAATTACATTATAGAATGTAATTATATAATAATTGTATATTAAAAAATTCATAAAAACCCTACGTCTGTGTAAAATATTTACCTGTATTGCAATATGTTTTCCATCAATTGCTAAAATACAATGAGGAAAATTCCACTTTATATCAAATTCCTCAGCTATCTTTCTCCACTCTTGCTCATCAGGTACTGACAATACAATAGGGCTTAATGCGGACCACAATACATGACAGGTTTCTGATATAATATTGCTTACTGCTATGCCACTAGCTAAATATCTGCAAGATTAAATGATTCAACAAATGAAAGCCAATTATTTATTCAAGTGGCTTTATACAACTAGTTACAAAAATACCCACACACACTTACCTCAATGTGATTAACAATCTTTCTTTTGCGTTAATAGGTTTGATAATTAAGTGCTGTTTTTCCAGCAATGGTGCAATGTGAAACAGAAATTGTTCAAACTTTGTAGCACTTAAACGACAAAATTCTTTTAACTTTTTGTGATCCAATTTTATTATTGGGAATAATGCATTATAGTACCCATGAATTTCTCCTCTTTGAAACATAGGATGCACATTGTATCTTTTTTTTGTTTAATTCCTTTTCTCACTTTTTTCTTCTTCAATCAGTATTATTAAAGCAGCTATTAATATTTTTTTCTTTTTCATTAAGCGCGACATTTTTTAATAAAGAAAACAAGTATCTGCTATCGACTTTACTGGTCAAGTATTTATTCTCGACGTTTCGGACACCTTTTTTGTGTCCCTTTTCAATAATATAATAAAATTTTTCTAAAAAAAAAAAAAAATATTAATACATAAATAAATATTTTATAAAAAATAAAGTTTGTAATTTTAAATTTGAATATAAAATATGTGTGCAATATGCTATCGACATTCACCTATAATAGATCTCTATATTGTTTAACCGTTACCATTAATGTACGTCACATTATATCATGATGATCACAGTTCGTCGTATATTCTAAGTATTTAAATAAATACGTAAATAAATAAATGAGTAGATACATAAATAAATAATAACGGAGTCAAAATTATCACATAAGTCTACATGACTAGTCAATACATACATTTAGATTGTAATCAAGACAGTGGAAAATCAAATGCTTCAAGAAGTTGAAAACCAGAATTAATATTATCTATATTAAATTAATGATTTTATCATATACTTTGCTTAAATTTTGAGTGTCTTTTTGTTCATTTAGTGCTGAAGGTTGTTTTTTTATGTAAATCATTTCTGATGTTAATCTTTTTGTTAATTTTTATTCTTTATCTAATATTTCAACATTGTCCCAATCTATTATGTGACTTTCTTTGATTCTATGTTCTGTAATAACATTAAATAAATTATCAGTTCTTTTAATATTATTTTTATGTTCATTAATTCTGGTTTTCAAATGTCTCTTAGTCTGTCCCACATATGAACTATTACATTTAACATTATTATTACCCAAACAATTAATTTTATAAACAACGTTAGTATTATCCTCTTTTTTAAGTCTATCTTTTCCCGTTTTAATAAATTTATCTAGCTTTTTGGATGAATTGAATGCGACATCTATATCAAATTTTTTCAGAGTTATTTTGAGCTTTTCAGACAATCCATTTACATAAGGTAAAACTACTGTATTTTTGTAGGATATAGTTTCATTATCTGTTGTTGTAAAATCTGACATTAAAGTGTTTGTTGTTTTTTTATTATTATTAAGTTAATTTATTCTATTTTTGATATGTTTATTGATAAATTTTAAGGGGTAATCATTGTTTATAAGTATATTTCTGATTAATTTGATGTTCTCTTCATGAAATGTTTTGTCTGATAATAATATTGCTCTATCAACTAAGCTGTATGTAACACTGATCTTGTGTTTCGTCGGATGGTTTGACAAAAAGTTAAGGTACCTTCCTGAGAAGGTGCTTTTTCTATACCAATTTGAAATAAGTGAGTTGTTATTTCTATTACCTATGATTTCAATGTCCAAAAAGCTTAATTTGCTATCTTTCTCAGTTTCATGACAATAAACTTTATTCTATTGTGACCATTATTGAAGACATTTAAGACCTCATTTAATTTGTTCTTGGGTATAATCATGAATGTATCGTCCACATATCTTTTGTATATGGTAGGTTTAAAACTTAACTTATCCAGTAGGACATTTTCCAGATCTTCCATTACTATGTCAGCTGATATAGGCGACAAAGGGCTACCCATAGGGCTACCATATATTTGCTTGTAATGTTGTCCTTGGAATGTAAAATATGTGGTTTCAAGAACAAATTTAATTGCCTTTATAAACATATCCTTGGATAATGATGTGTTATGTTCAATGTACTCCCATCTTTTTTCAATTCCGGAATTTACCAGATCCAGCGGTATGTTTGTGAAGAGGGCAGTGACGTCAAGTGATATCATTATATCATTTTCATTAATAGATATTTTTTTTATGTCTTCAACCATGGTCCAACTATCTTTGATCAAGGATTTTGGTTTTGGAATGGACATATCTAGTATTTTGTGTATATAATTTGCCAGATTATATGTGGTGCTCCTAACAGCTGATACGATAATTCTCATAGGTGTTCCTTCTTTATGTACTTTAGGGAGTCCATAGCATCTAGGAAGATTTCCGTTGTGGCAAATCAGTTGTTTGTATGTTTTTTCTTCTAT
This sequence comes from Aradophagus sp. ZL-2020, assembly GCA_022817685.1. Classification (NCBI taxonomy): domain Eukaryota; kingdom Metazoa; phylum Arthropoda; class Insecta; order Hymenoptera; family Scelionidae; genus Aradophagus; species Aradophagus sp. ZL-2020. The sequence continues at coordinate 10,310 of JABFOV010003730.1, forward strand.
ATGTCTATTCTGGCGCCATTCCTTAATCAAAGAATTATTTTGATCTTTGATCTTAGAGGAAGGATCTTTGTTAAACCGTAGATAAGTAGAGTTATCATTTAAAAGAGATAGCATTTTTTCTCTATAAAGTTCTATATCTAAAATCACAGTTATTTGTCCTTTATCAGCTCGAGTTATTAATAACTGTTTATTGTCATTTATAAAGGTGTTACAAAGCTTAACCATTTACTGCTGGAAGCTTCTCCCACTACTAATGGGACGGACCGTCTTGTCACTTGTGTGACAGAGAGGTAACGTGTTAAAAAGAGACCGCTCAGGGCCGTATCTACATGGGGCTATGTACAAATGTTTTTAAATAACAACTAAATATAACAACTAAATATAATTCGTTAATAACAATCAAATATTGGTATAAATGCAATGACATTGTTTTTTATACATTTTATTATTTTTTATTAAAAAATTCAATATTTTTTGTACAACTGAAATTTAAAATAATATTTATGATAAAACATATTTTTTTGGAAAATATATAATGAAATAATGAACAAAATAAATTTAGTAACACATGATTTGTGATAACATATTTTTTATCTAATTTAATTTGAAGTTACATTTGAATCACATACAGTAATTTTTTTACATATATTATTTTACTTTAAATGAAAAAAAAAATATCACCAACAGAATATTATGTAATTTCAACATTTTCATTCGCAACAATTGTTAAAATTAACAGTGATACAAACAAATCGCATACATAAATGAGTTTTACTTACAGTTTGCTAAAAATAAAAAAATAATCACAAACATAATTACATATAATTTGAAAATTTTAATTTATAACAAATGTTAAAATTAACAGAGACTCAAACAAAGTTTGAACAAATAAATTAGCGCTTTTTCTTTAAATTGCTATAACACTCCAAATTAAAATTGTTATTATTATGATACGAAAAGAAACAGCCGAATTTACATAAAGGGACATTACATTTGTTGCACATAAAAGTCGTTCGAACTTTATTCCCGCTTACGTTACTTTTTTCATATACTAAGCAATAAGCACATGTTCTTGGAGATTGAATCTTAATTAAATGATGATTTGGTAAATCGCCTTGCATAGGATTTGGACCATTTTTTCTACCTGAAAAGTTCTTAATTAACTGAATGGCGAGTGATTTTTGAAAATTTAAAAGACTCACTGTACGTGGAGTTTTGTGTGGCCGATTAGTTTGATCGTAAATAATAAATGAATCTAAAATTGCAGCATTTAAAACAAAATAGAAAATGTATTTCCACTATTTTCGTTTTTTGTGGGAAACATCATAAAAAGTTCTACGTTGGTCGAATATATCGACACCACCCATGTTTAAATTATATTTTCTTATCACAGTAGGGCATTCAATGATCTCCGTGGCACCGCCTTGTCCTTTTCCTTTCTTCCTTGATACACTGATAACATCCTTACCTGAATCGAGTGTTGATAAAACACTTACTAATCTTTTATCTTTCCAACTTGTAGCTGTAATTTTGTTACATTGCATGCTTTTTGACTCTCCACGTTGCAATTTAACTAAACTGCACGGTTGCAATTCTCGTGGAAAATACTTCCTATTAGTTCTGACTGTCCCGCATGCATATGTGTTACGATCTTGCAGCATCTTCATAAGCCGTACAGAGGAAAAGAAATTATCAAAAAATACCTGATGATATTTTTCCAGAAATGGTTCACACATTTGCATAACTACTTCCTCACCCAAAAGTAAATCATTAAGTTTTGGCTCTTTTCTTCCCAAATAAATACTCGAGTTTAACAAATATCCACTTGAACTTTCACACAAACACCATGCCTTAATTCCCCAAGGATTGGGTTTATCACGCATGTATTGTTTCAGGTGACTTCTGCCATTGAATTTAATCATTGCCTCATCCACCGCGATTTGACATTTTGTCTTATAATATAATCTAAATTTACCGATTACATTTAAAATTGGTCGTACTTTATATAGCATGTCGTAATTTGTATCATTTGGAGCAGGCATATTTTCTGAGTCGTTCAAATGAAAATATTGTTCTATTTTCCTGAACCTGTGATGGCTAAAAGCTTCTTTTATAAATGGAAAATCCACTAAACTATCATTGAAATACATATCAATTGAAGGACATTTAAAAATACCCATAATAAGTAACACGCCAATATAAGCCTTCATTTCATGCACAGTAACAGGTTTCCAATTTTTATCATTATAATTTTTTTGTTTTTGCACATACTCGGCATATTTATTTGTCTCATCCACCAAAGTTTGAAACACGTCATCTTCAAAAAATAATTGAAAATATTCAATTTCTTCACTGCCAACTTCTAAATTGTGATTAGGACCTATTTTTTCATCAAAAGACTTAATGTCGTAATCTTCTAAATTATGTGAAAAAAGAAATGCTTCAGTTGTATTTTCATTTCCAACAGCATTTCTATCCAAATCGTCATCTGAATCAAATGGACAATCTGACATGTCACTATTTTCTTCAATGAAATCCTCTCCAGCTCCTTCAGGATGTTGTTTCACTGATTTCCCTTTAATATTATTGTATATAATATAGAAAATAAATATAACACATATTTAATGCAATATATATAATCTTCAAATTTTAATAAAAATATGACTTTTAAAAAACTTGCTAATATTTACCGCATTTTGTTTTGCCTTTTTTCAAGTTTGTACTCGAAGTGTTCTTTTCACAACTAATATTACTAGATCCAGTCCACGTTTTCAATACATTACCTGTATTACCTGAATTCATTGTACATTATCATATTTTTTCTACATTTTTATTAATATTAGACATGAACAAAATTATTTAAATTATATTTGTTAGTTACCAGTCAATTTTTTTGGGCGTCCTTTCCTTTTAGGTAAATTTTTAGTTTTTACGTTATCTGGACCATTTGCTCCATTTTCTTTTTCTGAAATTACTTAACAATTTTTTTATATATTATTATTAGATGTTAAATTAAATATTGTAATAATTTTGTTGAATATATGTAAATTGACAGTAATGATAATTAAATAGTACAATCACCTGCCACTTTATTCGATTTTCCATTCTTCTTTGGTACATTTGATAGGTTTGTGTTATCTAGAAATTCTGTCTCATTTTTGTTTTCGTTGACTAAAATCACTTAAAAAATTTATTAGGTTTAAATTACAGTATTGTTATAAATTTTTTACATTAAAATATGAGTAAACTGTTAAAAATTTCACTTTAATAAAAACCACAAATATAATTTATATAATGCACAGTATTTTATTCAAAAATAATTTTAGTATATTTATAACACAAATTAAACATAATACATATTTTTTTTGATAAACTTTACATTTTAAAACAAAAAAAGTTACCTGCATCGGTTTTTTGCTTCTGCGATATTTTTTCTCCTTTGCTATTTCTTTTTGACATGCTTATAACTTAATAGTTAACAAAAGAACTTATACCTATGCATGCAAAACCATAATTTATTTATTCTATTGTCAAACTATTGCAAAATTAATAGTAATCACTTTTAACAATTTTTGTTTTTAAAAACATAACCTCAATATCAATATAACTTCTAATATTGAAAAAATTCAATATATGCTCGAAAATAATTATTCTTAGATAATAATTTAAATTATTATTACTTACCTTAAAGTCCTTACTGTTTTAAATAAAAGTTTATCACTTGTTATGGATTTTAATAACGGCCCCACGAAAAAAATATGCTACGGTACTGCCGAAAGATCACGTGCTCACTCACACAACAGCATATTTACCAATACAGGGAAACGTCGAATTTTCATTGGTTACAACTTCACGGACGAGTCGACGTGACAATTCGTGACTTTCCAGCAGTAAATGGTTAAGATGTTTAATAAAAGTTCTTTGAAATTTTGAAATGTGATTAGTTTTATTGATACTATTGATAATGTTGTTTGTAAATTCTAACCTTGCTATATTTCTAATATTTTCATCAATGAGATAACTATTTTGTTCAAAACTTTTTATCATTTCTAAAATTGGATATTCTTTCTTGTTACATATCGGTGTACCGAATTTTCCTCCAAGACTCAAGATCTTTTTATACAGTAATACCAGAAAAAGTTTTTTTTTTCTTTTTTATGTACTTCGTTACTGTTTATTATGATTCTTCTTCTTGTTCAGAGTGCATTAGGCCTACAGGAGAAACCACTTTAAAAAAAATCGCATACGTTGCACTTTACCTCATGCGTGATGTAGAAAAAGTGCACCTGGAATTCGTAAACTTGTATAATGTACTGGCATGTTACGTAAAATTTTTTTTTCTGCACAAAGCATATAGGTGGCAATGATAGTTTCTAAGCTAGGCTAAATTTTATTTCATATTAAGATTTTTTGTTGCATTTCAGTCTATTATTATTATCATATGATTATATGATAAAAAATTTCATAATAAAACTGTGTTCATAGAATTAGGATATCGAACGGTCTGAACGGAATGAGGAAAAAATTATTCATATTATTCATAGAATTTAGCTTGAATTTTGTACAAGTAAGTATAATTACATTCTTCTCATTTAAAACACTTTAATAGACAAAACATACATCCCTTCCCTTCAACGGAAGAAAACTCTTCAGACTAGGTGAAGTTTGACCAGTGTTGAACTAATCAATGAATAGCAATTACTTGAGTATTTGAAATATATATTAAAGGAATTTTTAATGATTAATTAGCTCTTCACTGAGTCTGACAAATCATAATTATCAACTGTAAAACAGATATGATTAATTTTTAATGTATGGAGCTCCTAACTCCGAAAAAGTTAAATAAAGTTATATTTTTTATGTAATTGCTAAAATTGTGTCCATTTAGCAAGATACACTGAGAGAAATTATATACGGAGAAATAATATAAATCAGATTAGCAATTACTATGTTTTGTGGCAGCCTGGACTTTTTGTCTGAAACGGTTCAATAGCACTATGAATAAATGCTTATTTGACGAATATAATTTTTTTTATTTAAACTGTAAGTAAATTTTACTATGTCTACTAATAAAAAGTCGTGATTTATAGCGAAAAACTATTACTTATAATATTTGATAACATATAAAGTTAAAAGTGATGTATTAAACATCCTTTATTAAGAGTGGTAAGTGTTGAAGTTACTCTGTTACATAGTAATTTTCTCGTGATGGCAATCGCAATGTGTATACTGA
>JABFOV010003731.1:0-15540 GCA_022817685.1 Aradophagus sp. ZL-2020
GGAAGGGGTCGAATACGCCAATCAGCCAATTGAAATTGTTTATTAGGATCTGAAATTATGAAAATGTTCTTTAAATAATGTATAGAATACAACATTAAAAAAAATCTGTATTTTTTTTTTCTGTTTAACATTGATGAAAAGTGTATAATGAGATAAATAATCAAAAAATAAAATAAACCTTTGCTTACCTATGTTACAAAATGATTTTAACAGATAACCCAAACTTAAAAATGGCAAGGCCAACTGTTTTGCTGCTTGATGAGTATCAAACATATTAACAACGTAAACTGATAAATCCCTCTGCAACCACTGTATATCTAAGTCTCCCCCATGAAAAATTTTTAATATATTTGGATTGGTAAATATTTCATTCAGTTGATGTAATTCGGATCTTAATGTTAAAGTGTCTATAATGTAGTCTGTATCGTTCGTTGAAATTTGCATAAGACATGTAATTCCTTGAAAGCTTCTATAGGAATGATGTTCAAGATCTACTGCAATCTCTTTATATTTGGCCAAATCTTTTATAAGCGCATCTAAGTCTTCTTGCTTTTCAACCATTATCAATGGGGTATCTTCTAACTTTTTATAATTAATAAGAGGCTGACGCTGTAATTGAGATTCGGGTACTTGAAATTTGTTTAATTCAAATTCATATGGGTGATTAAACGCCGGACCACTTTCGGTTTCAATTAAATGAATATCCAGTGGTTTGAGCATGTTGTGTTTGTACTTTATGCGCGGTTCCCATGGCTTGTGACTATTATCAATTTTATCTTTGAAGAAAGCCTGAGGTCGTTCAACATTCTTTCCAGCGAGAAGTCGAATGGCTTGAGAATCATTTGAGGATTTGGCTTGTAACTGATTAGTTTGATCAGTTTTATTCCAACTTCCATTAATACGTTTTACAGCCTTTTCATCAGAAACAATCAACAGTTTGGGAGAAATAGAGCGTTTTTCACCACATTCTTCATCTATACAAGCGTTCTAAACATATACAATAATTATTACATTTTTGTAAAAAAATAAAAAATTATCACTATTTTTTGGTACTAAGGACCAGTTCATTATGGGAAAACAATATTTCTTTGAAATTGTGACAAAAATATCTATAAAGTTATTGCCCCATATTGGTCTCATAGATAATTTTTGTTTTAGATACAATTAATAATCTACATTATACTTACAGCACGATCCAAGAGCACATCATTTGCATCAATAATTAAATCAATTTTGTCTTCAATATTTCTTTTGTCAATTCTTTCCTGGATTCCGGCTTTCGATGCAATAAATTGCATCATTTCAACTATCTTTTTTATTTGTATTTTTCTGGCATCGTTGAAACTTTGAAAACAAGTATAGTAGTTGAAGTTTTCCCCGGAAGGAAAACTGTTCGACGTCTTAATGCCATTTTTGAGCACTTGAAAACCAATCTAATATTTAAAAAAAAATTAATACAGTATTTAAAAATAATATTAACTATAATGAATTATTATAGTATTTTTTATACTTGGAAACCTAAATAAATAAGGTCCAAAAATGGTCATAAATAAAAACTGAATGAATAAATAAAAATAATACATTAAAGCTAAGCATGGTATCAACACATGAGGTACACAACAGTTGCCTTCATGAAAATTATTGTTACATTTAATCAATTGTTAAAATTAATAGAAATCTGATTCCAAGAAAAATTAACAAATTTTAATCCAATTTTCGGCAAATATATAACATTATCAAACGAAAATTGGGTTATAAATCATTTTCTAACCTCTCAAACAAAATATGAATGTAATTTACCTGTGACAATTCTTGCATCGTGAATTTGTCTTGATTGCCGTTATATAAAGTAGATAATATAATACTTCAATAGTTTAACTGAAGAACGATTTTAAGTTACATTTATTACAAACATTTACTTCTTTCCATTACTTTTTTTACTTGTTTGATCTTCTTTCTCGAGTTTATATGACCAAATATTATAACTAGAGACTAATGACAGATCAGTTATATATATATAACTAGGCATACGGTAGATATCATAACAGATGGCAGAACAGTATAATTCCTTATAGAAGGCTCACTTGTTTAATGTAATGAATAAAGGAATATAATATGGATACAACCCAGTGGATGCATTTTTGTTTGTTTCATAAAATTCTATAAGGCAAATTGTGAGGAATTTGATTGGTTTATGAAAATTGTAGTCAATCAAATTTGTCATAGTCCTGATCCCCAGAAGCCATACCCCCCTCCCCCCCCCCCTCTTTCGTTACCTTGTTCATGTGAATTGTTACTAGAGAGAATATTATGACGATCGATTTGTACATGTGAACCTGCATTAAGGCTAAGTGCCAAGAAAATAAGAAAAATAAAGTAAATTCATTTCACTACTGATGTAATTTGATGTAAAACCAGTGTTGTGTACTTGAACACTATTTGAACACAGAGGTAAAAAATACTTTTATTAGGTATATGTGTAATTTGTATAAATTGTAAAAAATTACATTTAATTTGCAACGAAAAAAAAAACTGTAATATAATTATGTAATATAACGTAAAGTTATGTTATACTTATAACTTAAATTACTATATAAAATTGTGTTAATTTATTGATTTAATTGAGGCATCTTTTATTCGACAGAAAAAATGGGTGGCTTACACTTTGGAAATCTTTACAAAATTCGAGGCATTATTTATTATAGGTTGAGTCCCTATGAGATAAACCCATTTTCCGGATTGTTTTCAAAAGGATTCCCTAATTTTTATAGAAGGTGCAAGGAAAGCTTGCCTATTGTACTTCCTCGTAAGTACTTCGTCATGATTTGTTACATATTGTTAAGATTATAACAATAGTATCTTTTATATTAAAGTGTAAAATTGATGAGATAATTGCATGAAGGCTTGAAGAACCCAGATTCATGACAAAATATTGTCGACAATTAAACCTACCATCTTTTCATAAACATAAAATCTAATTGGCTTATTTTGATTATTAATATTACATATTAATATTATTTTTATTATCTCATTATTTCAATATTTTCACTTTGTTTAGCTTTCATTGGAGGATACATAATTTATGACTATGGAACTAAAGAACATAAGAGGCTAAGTAAGAAAAATCCCAAGGATTACGAGAATGATGAATAAACGGGCACATGGAAAAGTTTGTAGTAGAAATGAGATAAGGACACAGTTTTGATATGAGTGGGATTCAGATACAATTAAATTCAAAATACTGTTCAAACAAATTGTAATTAATTATTGGTTGAAATAAATTATTGAAACTGAACGATGTAGCTCAATATATTTAAATATACCAAATATTAAACGTTCGTAGAAATATATTGACAAAGCAAATATCTTTGATGGTCTTTAATTATAAAGTATGAAAAAAAAAATGAAACTTTTCTTGTTGTACATACTTATTTCAGAGATAGTTGCATTGTCTATAAATTCCAATCTGTGTGACAAAAAATGACTTCTTCTAATAGCTCAAAACAATCTTAAAATATGTTACAACATTTATATTATTAGAATTCATTAAAAAATTAAATTGTGTACGTTTCAATACTTTCATTATTTGAAACGTTGACCAAAAATGTCTGCAATTGTTCTTAATATTATCTATGTGGCTGTTTTAAATTATTTTTATTCTGTTTCTTGAAAAAAGGAAGTACTTGCTAATGTCAATGTTTTCTTCTATCATATTACTCATTTTTTCTTATTACCTTAAAGCCTCTAATTTTTATTTAAAATTAATTTTTTGCTAGCTTTTTACAACTCAGCTCAAGGATCAAGTTGATAAAAATATGTGAATAAACAATGTCTCATTTAATAACATTTATTTGGATTCCAATTTACATTGTCATACAATAAATAGTAATTTTTTAAAAGAGCAATGTTCGCTCTAACGATACAGAAATAGTGATGTTTTATTACACATTCCAAATTATTACATACGTTAAAATTTAGTTTCAAAAACAAAATTTTTCAATTTTTTTATTTTATTTCATAATCTCATTTGTATTATTTAATTTTTCAAACCTCTACTTCAAATGGTGATTATCAAAACAAAAATTAAATGATCATAATTATAGTAGTAGTAAATGATTCAGAATACTCCAAATTTATTGAATTTTTTAATGAATTACTGATCTTTTGTTTGAATATACTTGATAAGATCAATGACACGGCAGGAGTAACCGAATTCATTGTCATACCAAGAAATAAGCTTTACGAATTGATCATTCAATGGAATTCCTGCTTTGGCGTCAAAGATACTGGAACGTGTATCGCCAATAAAGTCAGATGATACTACATCATCTTCGGTATATCCTAAAATGCCATAAAGGGGTCCACCCTCGGCAGCAGCTTCCTTAATTTTGGCTTTGATGGCATCATAATTTGCGGGCTTGCCAAGGCGAACGGTTAAATCAACAACAGACACGTTAGCTACTGGGACACGGAAAGCCATTCCAGTGAGTTTTCCATTTAAACTTGGAATTACTTTGCCTACAGCTTTAGCAGCGCCAGTTGCAGCAGGGATAATATTTTGCGCAGCGCCGCGACCATCACGCCATAACTAAAAGTAAAAGTCAATATTAATTATGAAAAGTTGTAACGATTATTGCTAAAATAATCTACAAACTAGAAAATGTAAAAAAAAGTAAGGATAAAACTTCAAAAGAGAAACGTTGACCAAATAAATGTAGGATAGCTAGCCACATTGGCGAACGGTAGCTAGCCAAGGTTTGATTGTACATACCTTTCCAGAAGGTCCATCCACAGTTTTCTGTGTAGCAGTGGTAGCATGAACAGTAGTCATGAGACCTTCAACAATTTCAAAGTTATCATGTATAACTTTCGCCAATGGAGCAAGACAGTTGGTCGTACAAGAAGCATTGGAAATGATCTTGTAACTTGGATCATAAGCATCAAGATTAACGCCACAAACAAACATTGGTGCATCAGCAGATGGTGCAGAAATAATTACTTTTTTAGCTCCACCTTCCAAATGAGCCTGTCAATAAAAATTATAAATTCCAATTATAAATATCATAGTTGTGTTGTTGTTTTTTTTTTTTTTTTTTTGAATAATTGCAAATAATGCATACAGAAGCTTTGTCAATAGTGGTGAATACGCCAGTTGATTCTACAACATATTCAGCGCCAGCTTTAGCCCATGGAATGGTTTTGGGATCCCGCTCGCTGAAGACAGCAATTTTGTTTCCGTTAACAACGAGGCAGCCATCTTCAGCTTTAACTTCACCTTTGAATTTTCCATGAGTGGAATCATATTTAAACATGTACACCATGTAATCCAAACCAATGAATGGATCATTGACGGCGACCACCTACAAATTGAATCAGATAAATAGTTAATGGATTAACAAAGCACATCTTCAGGCATTTGATCGATTTCATTTGGTTTAAATAAAAATATCCAATATCTGGTGCATTCTAAGTAACTGATTTATTTGATATAACTTTCTTGGTCAGGATCGATTTGGATCAATTTATTTAAAGTTGCATTAGTTGAAATTTGTTAAATTCGATTTACGAACAATATATAATACATTTATTTTGCAGAAAAAATACATAAAATTAAAATAAATAAATAAACATTAAAAAAACTAATCATATTATCAATTGGGAAAAAAATAATCTCACCTGTCCACCGCGCTCAAGGGAGGCCCTCAACACTAAACGACCAATGCGGCCAAATCCGTTGATTCCAATTTTACTCATGTTGAAGCTTTAATAATACTGCAAAAAAGTAAAAAAAAATTACATTTAAATAAAAAAGATTTTGTGAGTTTCATGTCTTATTTTATAAAAATATTTTATAAAGTTTAACAAATCTTTGAAAAAATTGTTGATTATTAAACTTGCAATTAAACTTGCAACGTTTTAAAAAATTCAAGGACTACTAGATACCTTGTCAAAATATTTGGTTATTTGAAAATCGCGGTATAGCTAAGCATACAATTGGCAACGCTGTGTGATTTTACTGAAGCAAAGTACATGCGTGGCTAAAATCCCTCACTTAGCAACCAATGATAAAATAATTTTTCACACGACTAATAAGTTAAACAATTTTTTAAAAACAAGTTTCTGAACAGTTGATTGACATGTTTACTATTTCTACAGAACTTCACTCCTGTTCTATCTAAATTTTAAACTATATATAATTTTTAAATTTTGTAATTTTACATTAACTTTTAATCTATACTGAAAGATAAATCATTTCATGAAAATTAGTGAAGAATGATTGATTAAATTTTTTAACTTGTAGTAATAATTAACTTGAAGTAATAATTTTTATAAATTTAGACGATTGTACGGTGAATGGTGGAGTAACGGTTGGAAAAACGGAATATCCTCTTCCTTTGTGGACGGCTCATCACCGGCTACTTTTGTATGATTTGAAAACTTTTTTTTATAATTCATTTGTTGCTCAATGTTTATTGCCTATCCCTTAAGTTTTTAGCAATTCTTTCTTGTATAAATGTTAAAAAATATTTAAGTACATTTCTGTCAAAGAATAAAAGGTTGCATTATATGATGTTATTTTTGTTATTATTTTCATAATTCAAATCTTTAAATTTTAATTAAGTTGGATTCAAATTATTTTTTCATGTTTTCTTCATTTTATAATTTTTTCTTAATTATTTCATCATGTAACGTAGATAAATTATACCATTTTATATAAAATAAAACTGTATATCTTTTGTCCACACCATTGCAATATTTTTAAAATTTTTCTAACTTTATTTCTATCTACCACAGAATATATTTTTAAAATCTTATCTGGACTTTATGTTTGTAAGGACCAAAATTTTAAGGTCTAAAAAGTGTGCAGGTAACCTTATTGGCCACGTGTAAAAGTCTGTTCAATTCCTATATAAACTTGTATCTACTAGTACAAGTACTCACATAATTAATTTTGTAATGGTTACTCAAAATAAAATTCGAAATGTCTTGTAAACGTATTAAAAACCTTTTTTCAAAAGATTGTTGTTTTAAAATAAGCAGGAAACCATTGGAAAATATTCTTTACGTCAAATTTATGGTAAATCAAAGAAAAGTTTTGGCAATATTCAAGGACATAGAAATATTGTGAAATTTTGTCAAAATATTGTTCCTAACGTATAAATTTGTATTGATTCAAACGATTTTATTGTAATGTCTGTTTGTTCTAAGAAATTTTGAAAATGCCCTCATTTCAAAATAATTGGTAATTAGTTTGTTTGTGAATTTAATTAATACAAAAGTATTATGTTATTATTCATTTGAATACTTCATGCTTTTTATCAGTTTATCTACATATTCTCACAAATAGTTTTTATATCCATATAATCATCGATACGATTGTTTTATCTAAATTGATTTATTTTTCTAATAAAGACCATTTTGTATGTAACCTCAAAAGAATCTGATAATAAAGAGGAATATAAAAAAATTCTAAGTCATAATTCTAAGTACTAATTAGAAGAAGCGTAATTCAAAATGTGTCTTTTGAAATTCGTCCTAAAAGGTTTTGTTAAACTTTCTAATTTTTCGAAAAAAAATGAACAAATTTTATTGTTTTAGTAAGATATCAAATGCACTGGGATTAGTAAAGTTTAATTTCTTATAAAAAAATATCATATTGTCTAATAATTGTAATATATTTGGTAAAAATCTACTTACATCGTTGATGACAATGTCACGGCACAATCACTACGGCACCAGTGTCATTTGAAGGGCAAACGACAAATATAAAGCCAGTAAAAACTACTGCGCGTGCGCAGTAGTCGTTCTTATGATGTAATTAATGACCATTAAGGTTCATTTCTATAACTAACTTTTGGTATTTTTTAGGGAAGATATTTTTTGTTTTCAATTAAAAAATTCAAAACAAAATTGATAAAAATGCGTCGACACCAAGGATGAGCTTTTTTTTATTTGGTAAAATTCTGTGAGGATAATTACAACGAATTTGATTGGCTACAATCATGGCTTTTATTGACCAATCAAATTCTTCATAATTTACCTCACAGAATTCTGTGAAGCAAACAAAAACGCACCCCTAATCTATTGCGAATTTATTTGGCTAAACGAGGTCAGGTTTATGAAAAGAAGAAAAAAACTGAAACAGTCCTATTTACATTTAATCAGTCGGCCAATATTGCATCAATCTAGAATTTAAGAGTGAAATTTTATAAAATTCAAGATTAATGCTTATTTATTTATTTAATAAAGTAATTGTAATAGAATTCAACATTCACTAATTTAATTCTCAATTTTTAAAATTCTTCAAATTCGATGTTCAATATCTCCTGAAATTTTACGTACACTATCTCATATCGGTATTTAAAGAAAAGGTATTTGTTTGCATTGCACTTATTAGGTAAGGTCAAGGGCAAAAAAATTCGCAGTGTCAACAAAAGACAATGTTTTCTAATCGATTTTTGTTTCTTTTTTACCAAGTATTTATGTATTCTTGGAACTTAATACCTACATATAACATTTTGTTTTACTGAAAATTTATTCTTAATGTAGTAGTAGTAAAATTTCTATGAATTTGTTTATGCTTTTAGAATAAGCAAATTTACTAAAATTATCAAGAAAAATTAAGAACAAGATTAAATTCTTAAAAAAACTTGTATGTTTATAATTAAAACAATTATATAATTATATATCACAACAAATTTGTCGAAAATAAAAACATAAAATTTGCATATAATTAAATTTAATAATTTTACATATTTTTTGTTATCTTTGTATGTAACCAGAATCGTTCGACTTTTTCCAATAAAAAGTATTGTTCGTAATTTTTTTTTTTGTGAATTGAAAATATTAACTAAATTATTTTGAAAATATGTACTTGAAAAAACATCAACGAAAAGAGAGGAAAACAAAGTTGTAATAAAAAGCACTCACCAGTAACGTCCCTCGACGATGGGATGGCTGGAACAAGTAACGCACTTACCTTTTTTTCCCACGTTGTCCATCGACGAATCCAATAAAACTACGTTCGAAGTCCAATGTTTCGTATTCCTCGAAGAAGCAAAAGCAGATATTGGTCGACGATGGTAAATTGAAAAGCACTGATCGCGATACATCGTTTAACGACAAAACGGTTGATTGGAATGATGCTAAGTTGGTCGAAAAAAAAAAAATATTTTGAGCAACAAAACTTCGAAAATTTGTGCACCGATGTGTAAAACAACATTTGAACACTCGCGGTTGGCTTACTGATACCTCGGAACACGTAATATGGAAGACTAACTGACTTTCTTGATGAACCGCCGATAACTAATATAGGGAAAGTTGACGCGCGGTGTCATCAGCGGTGGCGCAGCAACACTGGCGAAACAAAACTGGCGGTTAATGAAAGCCAAAGGGCATGTCTCGATATTAAAAATACAATAACATTATTAATGACCTTGAGCTTTATATTGAATATTCGATGTAGCATCCGATAATAAAAATTCACGAAACATTCATCAAAACATTTACAATGACCTTGAGCTTTGTAATGACTATTTTATGTAGATTGTGATATTAAATACGTTATCGTTGTTAATATATGTTATTTTTAAACCCATCAAAACATAAACAGAAAAACGTAAACAATTTCTCATTATTTTTCCTTTTCATTTGCGTAAATACAATTCATACCAAATCCCAAACAATAATACTGCAATGCGATTGCGTGTTTCGGTTGGCAACATTTACTGACCAAACGTGGTGATTTTAATGACTTGCTACGAAAAAGGACAGAAGGTCGCTCTCAGTTGCTTGGTTTACTCAGCTTTTATGTCTCATTTTCGTGTTTATGATGTCAACACGTCGGACATATTAAAACTGTCTACAAAGAAACGAACGGTCAAACGAACGTTTGAATGTGATTGATTCGTCAGTTTTGTTGAACGAAACAAGTGTGCTGGCAAATCTACCGAAGATGAATTCGGAAACTGATACAATGGTCGGTAACACTACAGCCGAAGTAAGCATGGATGCTGAGGACGCTTTCGGATATGGGAGGTAATTTGTTTTGCATGGCGTATGTGCTAAAATTGTTTATTTTCTACAATCAAAAATCGTTTACTTTTTTAAATTAAAAAAGAAATGTTTATTTTTCAAGGTCAAACTTCTTGATCATTTTTTTCGTGTTTGAAAAAAAGTAAATAAATAATGTAAACACAATGTACAATCAAGTGAATGGAAGTTTTCTTTTTTCTTTCATAAGTCAATCTCTTCTCAGTTGAACAATTTATTTCAGTTGAAGCAAACAATAAGTTTTGAAAAACAATCATTTGAATATCAGTATAACAAACAAATTTTTTAATTTAAATAATTTATTAAACTGAAAAGACTACTTATGTGCATACACCAGCATTTTTCAGAATCATTTTTTTTTTTTTTTTTTTTCATGAAAACGCAAAAAAATTTTTTCCAATATACATTATTTTATATTCTTTATTTTAATTATTATCATAATTACTATGATGATAGTACTAGATTACAGTAGTTTTGATTAATAACTTTTATAAAAATAAAAAATAAACGTTTATTTCTATTTTATTAAATTGCAGCAAAAACAGCGTTGCGCCATTTCCAGAGCAGGTTCGAACAGCTCCAACTGTTAAATTTGCCACCCACTACAATATGAATCACCCGAAACGAGGCTTGGCGCTCATTTTTAACCACGAATTTTTCCGGATCAATCACCTGAAACAACGTTGTGGAACCAACGTCGATTGCGAAAATCTTGCCAACGCTTTAAAGAATCTCGGATTTGAAGTCAACGATTTTCACAACATTACTCATAAGGATATTGCCAAGAATCTTGAAAGAGGTATTACAAATATTTCATGGGGTTAATTTAAATTTAATATCAAAATTTTGAAGTCAAGTCTGATACTAGTTTTATTGAATTATAAATTGAATAAATGGATTATTTGCAGTTGCTCAAATGGACCACACAAATCATGACTGTTTAGTAATAGCAGTTCTGAGTCATGGAGAATTAGGAGTACTTTATGCTTGTGATACTTCGTATAAAGCGGAATACATTTGGTCCTACTTTACGGCAGACAAGTGTCCAACTTTAGCAGGAAAACCAAAATTATTCTTCATTCAAGCTTGTCAGGGTGACAAATTGGATGGTGGCGTAACTTTAAAAGAACGAACTGAAACCGATGGACAGCCAAGCAGAACTTTCCGTATTCCCTCGCAGGCTGACTTTTTGATTGCTTATTCTACTATACCAGGTTTCTACAGATTATATTTTACAAATTCAAAATTTTATGCATTTTTATACAACACTTCTGGATAAAGTTGCCTTTAAGTTTTATTAAACGATTCATTGTTACTCATTTCCCAATTTTCACTGGATTCTAAATTATTTAAATTTAATTAACTAATTACAATCTGAATGTAATTGTTCTTCGACTATTGAGTTAAAAATGTAAATGTAATGTAAAAAATGTAACTTAAATTTGCAGTTAAAAATACTGTAACTTATATTCACATATTAAATTCTTGAATTCTTATATTTAAAGGAAAATTTATGTTATGATGTGCGATATTTTTGTTACAATTTTCGGTTTCGTTTCCAGGTTACTTTTCATGGCGTAACACAACTCGTGGCTCATGGTTCATGCAAGCACTCTGCCAGGAATTGAACGAAAATGGAACTCGCTATGATTTGCTCACTCTGCTCACTTTCGTCTCGCAACGCGTGGCTTTGGAATTTGAGTCCAATACACCCGATACGCCAAACATGCATCAGCAAAAACAGATACCATGTATTACGTCTATGCTGACTCGTTTAGTCCTATTTACTGCCAAATCGAACGGCAGTATACAATAATGCTTTTATTGTATACTTCTTATCTCTGTTTTAAGTACAAGCACAATGCATTTATTTGATTGTAATTTCTACAATATATTTATATCTCAAATAATACGAAAGTGATAATAATTGTGAAAAATGATCTATTTTTACAACGGCTGCATAATTGATCAATCGATCAAACGGTAAAATTAATTGATTGATTTGCAAATCAATTAATGAAAGCTGTTGATGAAATTTATGAATTTAGAATCAAATTAATCAGTTTTTGAAATTAATGTCCAAAATAAATTAATATAGATGATTTGAAGTCTCCTCAACTGTTTTCATTAATTATAATTAATTAAATTAAATATACAAAATTTACAGATATTTATTTTGTTAATCAATTGGTTTCATCGTTTAATCGAATGGTTTTACAGCCCTAATCTTTATATCTATTTTGTAAGCGAATATTCTAAATTAGCAATTTAAGGCGATGTCTCTGATGGTCGATTAATTTCTAATTATTTGCATTTGTTCCATGCAATTTTTTGTGGTGTATTATTATAAGACATTAGTAATTTTTTTTTTGTTAATAATATTTTTTATTGTTTCTATATTATTACATTTACATATTACAGTTTTTTATATACAAATTATATTTATTTCTTGCGAAGAATATATACACACGAATGTATAACAATGATCTCATAATGCATTTACATTTACTGTTGATCGAATGCTCAATTTTTTTTTAAAGTGAGAAAAAGATAATTTTTTTTTATAAATTGACAGACGAGTATTATTATTGTCCCAGCAAATGAAAAAAAAAATCATAAATGTAATCTAGTATCAAGACTAATTTCGTCTTATTGATTTTTTTACATACGATACATATAAATACAGATCAAGTACAAATGAATCAAATTTATAATTTTTTTGTTTGGTGAGACAATTACATAAAAGGTATGAACGATGCATTTAATTAATACCTTTTTATTTAACCCTGACTGTCAGAGTTTCTATCTTTTTCGAAATATAAATAGAAAATTTGTTTAACACTTTTTTAAAATTTTATAATTGAATAAATATTTCACACAAATACTTCAAAAACATCGTGAAGTGTGTTTTAATTAAGTTTACCCAGAAATATTGTTGAATTTTATTCGTTGTATGATTGCATATTTAGAAAAACAACAATTATAATAAAATTGTAAAATAGAAACGGTAAATTAGAGTGACGTTTTTTAACAAAAGATTAGTGATATCTT
Source organism: Aradophagus sp. ZL-2020 (assembly GCA_022817685.1). Classification (NCBI taxonomy): domain Eukaryota; kingdom Metazoa; phylum Arthropoda; class Insecta; order Hymenoptera; family Scelionidae; genus Aradophagus; species Aradophagus sp. ZL-2020. The sequence continues at coordinate 13,105 of JABFOV010003731.1, forward strand.
AAACAGATATGATATCAAAGATTATATTGAATCTTATAAAAAGTAAGACAAATCAAAAAAATTTGCTTGTTTTAATCAAATTTTACAAATTTTTTTATAATTTTTGTATATTTTTTTACAAATTATTAACAATTATTAATTTGTTGTAAACATTAAAAGTGGTGAATATAACATGAGAATAACAATGTTAACACGATAATGTAATTTTGATAAATGAATGGTCTTTAAATAAATAATTTAAGTAATCCACCTTATGCAATTTTGCAGCATATTGTTATTAATTTTTTAATTTTTATTAGAAATAAATATTTGTCGTAAACAATTAAAGTCAAGTTTTGTAGTATAAAATGATTTTAATATAATTTTTTTTAAATAGCTGCTGCCATCTGACGGCGTCTGACGTAAACCGACTGTTTGTCTAGACTCGATCACTGTTGCCAAAAACAAGGACAGAATTGTGGATTACTTATTACAATAACATGGAATCCGCATGTTTGTCTTTTTCTAATTGGTAACACTGGACTCGACTGACTACTGTTGGAAGCTTCCCCCACCACTGGCGCACGACCGAGAGCCTCAGTAATTGGTCAGCAGTCAGAAGAGCAGCAAGCTTCCCCCACTACCGGTGAAACAAACCGCCAAAGTGACTATTCGTGACATTCCAGCAGTAAATGGCTAAGCAAGTGCGAAAAAGTAGTGACATGTTTGTGACACGGGATATCTGTAATGAGGACAGGACCTGATTCCAGCAATAATCACAGGTACAAAATGATTTTTTTCATTAAATAAAAGTAAATGACAAATTATAAGAAGTTTGTCAATTTTCTTATAATTTGTTTTTAATAAATATGTATGATCAGGAGGTTAAAGTCCTCATGTAATGGCAAAATATAAGTTCGCTATAGCTTCGACAACACTTATCGTCGAAGTTCCAACGAACTTCTCGACAATGAAAGTTTATGATTGTTTATTGTTTAAAACTTCATCACTTATATCTACATATAAGTAAATTGAAAATGTTTTAATCAAATGCAATAAGAGAAATAAAACTTTTTTTTTTTTTTTACGTGTTATGTAAATAAAAATAATAAATGTTATGTTTACATTTTTTTTACTTTATGTTTTAATCAAATGCAATAAGAGAAACAATTAAAACTTTTTTTTACGTGTTATGTAAAAAGAAATAATAAATGTTATGTTTACATTTTGTTTACTTTATGTTTACATTACGTTTATTTACATTATATTCATAACGAACGCATAGTTACGCAAAGCAACGAATAAATTAAATAAATAAATTTTACATGTAAGTTAATACGTTGCAAATAAAACAAGAAACAAGAAAATAACGTCTAAAAGATATTTCATAATTTTTACAATTTTCAATAGAAAAGTATTTTTACTGGCGTAAGAGAAAGATAAATCGGCACGTTGATCGATCTCGTAGCCAATAAATACAACAACAACAATAATAGAAAGGTAAATGTGTGTGTGTTTATGGATGTGTAATTGTCAGCTCTTTCTTTCCTACGAAAAAGCACAACAATAAACTTTGCAGATTCACCATCGTTGATAAAACCTGAAATTATATTCTGTATTAAATATTTTTTTTATGACATAATTAACATTTTTAATTAAACATGCAAACATATAGTTTAAGAAATTCATGAAAAGAAAACAATTATAAACAACAATTATAAATTGAAAAAGTACAAAGAGCAAACTTTGTTTTCTTTTCATTTTCAAAGGGTGTGTTTATAATCTTTTGTTTTCATTCCAAGAATTCCTTAAAGTAAAGACATGTAAATATAAATATACACTGCAATAAAATTTTTATTTAAAATATATTACAATAGGTGTGTTTCCACCTAGTGGCCACGGCCGGCCAAAGTTGCCGAATCAAATGAATTTTAATTTTTTCATATTTTACAAATATTTATCCATTTTTATTTATCTTTTTTGACCTTTTTCCACCTTTGACAACATTAATCAATTTTTATTAGATAATGATGACTTGGGTGATTAAAAATCACCTGTTGCCCTTTCCTGATGATGACCCGGGTGATTAAAAATCACCTAGTGCACTTCCCTGACGATGACCCGGGTCATAAAAAATCACCTCGTGCACGTCCCTGACGATGACCCGGGTGATTAAAAATCACCTGGTACACTTCCCTGACGATGACCCGGGCGATTAAAAATCACCTGGTGCACTTCCGCGGTGATGACCCGGATAATAAAAAATCAGGTTCATTGTCAGAGAAATGTAGTAGATGAGTTTGTATCACTCGGATTAGCATTAGATGATTTTTTGTCACCCGAGTCATCATCGGGGAAGTGCACCAGGTGATTTTTAATTACCCGAGTCATCATTATCTGATAAAAATAGATAAATATTGACAAAGGTTGAAAAAGGTCAAGAAAGATCAATAAAAG
>JABFOV010003732.1:0-15537 GCA_022817685.1 Aradophagus sp. ZL-2020
TACGTACACGCATACCTGTGTATCAGACTTTCTCATTCTTCACCTAGACCAGTTCTTAGTTCTGCATGTTCTTAGACACGTACGTAGTCTGTTGTTTTTGTATCTGTTCATGTTTTTTTTTTTTTTAAAGAGAAAGCGGGATAACGGGAGTGGAGAGGTCTCGGTGGGCGGGAGAAGTGGAAAAGAAAAAAGAAAAATTCTAAAAAATAAAAAAAAAAAAAAAAAAAAAAAAAAAAAAAAAACAACAACGTTTGCGGCACACTGCTAAACAGTGTTGAAAAAGATAAAAAATATTAACCTCTTATGTCAAACAAAGTCAAATTAAATGAAACAATCGCGTTATTGGCTGTGTGGAATTAGTTAAGTGATTATTTTATAAAAAATTACAGCATACATGCCTTTGTCAATGGCTTCTGCAGAAAAGTCGCGATACCCGCTCTCACGCGGTTCTTGACCCCGCGCACCGTCCCCTTGGCACTGCGTATGGCGTCTCTCTCGAGAATTTTGAAGCCCGCGAAGCACTCGTCGTCGTCCGCCTCGAGGCTGGTGTCCTCGGCGCCGGTTTGGCGCTCGTTTCGGCACTCGTTCAAGTGGAACTTGTAAAACCTGTCGTCTTCGTACAAGTAGCTGACTGGTCGCGTCTCCGCCGTCGGGCAGTCCCGCTCGAGCTGCTCCAGCTCGCGTCTTTCTTCGTACGTGCACTCCTTTACCACGGGCGATCGCGCGCCAACCTCCAATCGACCGATTTTTGACCTGACCACCACTTCCGGCTCTTGACAAGTTGTTTCTTCTTCGGTAGCGGAAGTGTCTTTCTGAGTATTAGATGTCACTTCCTGATTGCAGTCGCTGGCTTCCTGGTTGTTAGCAGCATTGACTCCCGGTAGTTTAGAGTATTCGGAATTGAGCCGGAATGACGCAGGCTCCAAGCGCTTGGTCAAATCGGCATTGTTGAGCGAATCGCAGCTCACATTACTATCATTATCGTCGCTGTCAACCTCGGCACCACTGCTGGTGAGGCTGCCAGTGCGCACGTGGTGCTGACCGTTTACCACCGCGGATTTCTTTTTCGGAAGCGGTGGTGGTGTACCGTCAAGGTCGCTGCAGGTGCCGCTGTCAAGGGTATCGGACGGCGAACACTGGCCGCTCGACATAAGCGGGCTCTGGAAGTAGAAGCAGGATCGCGTGTTCGCGGTCAATGGCTCCTGGTCCCGACGCTGTACCATTGCCTCTCGCTTCTGTTTCAATTCGACCTCTTGGTTTTTGTTTTTGCTGTTGTTGTTGTTATTAATGTTCTTGTTGTTGTTGTTGTTGTTGTTGTTGTTGTTGTTGTTGTTGCTGTTGCTGTTGTTGTTGCTGTTGCTGTTGCTGTTGTTGTTGTTGTTGTGACTGATGATGTTGTTGCTGTTGTTGTGGTTCGTCGTCACGACACTAATATGGACACAAGCGTCACTCACAGCACCTGGCGGATCTTTGTCACCACTGGGCACGAAATTCGCACTGGCCTCCCGCGCCGAATCTGCGTCCTGGGCGAGGTTGAGGCGTACCGTAGACACGAGCTTGGCCTGATTGCGTGCCGGGTTGATGCTGATCTTGACGACGTGGCTGGCCCGCTTGCCGTGCTCGGCCGCCGGTTGATCGCGGCCGCTCGGCGATTGCACTTCCGGGATTCTGCTCCCGTGGATCGTCGCCGTCGCGGTCGAGTCATGGACGAATACCGTTGCTCCGGGGCCGAGGGAGGGGGCACGGGCACCAGGCGACGAGATCACCACCGCCGCCGCCGCGGAGGGGGCCCTGCTCGCCTCCCTGCTCTGCTTCTTCGCTGGCAGCAACGGAGAAATGGTCATCGTACTCATCCCGTTCGTTCATTCAACGTCTTCGCTCGTTATCTCGCGCCTTTGTCTTCTTTCGGGCTTGTCAGGCAGCCCGCCGAGACGCGCATAACTGGCGCACTTTTGGCTCCCTCTTCGACAGGATGCGGTCCATCAGACCGCATAAGAGATAGGCCGCGAGACGCTGCAACACAAGAAACAAACATATGTTGGTGTCGAGTTATTCCTCAGTTGATGCTTTCGGAAACAAGTCAATGGAACACGTGTCTGAATGTTGAATCCAACTTGAGGATTACGAATATGATTCGTTTAGCGATTTTGGGGATTGAATCAATTGAATAAGGTCAAATTGACCTTTGAAAAATATTTTAGCTGCAGTTACAGTGAGATAAAGAATATACCGCAAGTCTTTGAGTTTTCATTTAGTCGTTGATTTTTTTATTTTTACAGATTCCAAATGCCAATCATTCCGTCAATTCGACAATATTTTGTTATATTGTTTTCCTGTTTCCATGTTTAGTTTTAAATTTGATTACAGTTCAAGTTCATTTTAAACATGTTTTGTAGATTTTCTCTACGTATTGGAATGTGACTTGTTATTCTAGGTGGTTCCTTCAACGTTTATTAAACGATTATAGTTTAGTTAAATGAAAAGCGTTGCACGTGAATTTTAATGGTCGAATCAATGTTAATGAAATTATCAATTTCACCGATAAATTAGATGTCCCTTAAAGTTTCGGTAGATTGAATGAGATTAACGAAACCTAAAGTTGATTTTGAATACAGCTGAAATGTCGTTTGAGTTTACTTTGTATGTATACAATTTGTACTACATTTGTCTAACATTTTCATTTTGTCTGAAACATGCGTAACCGATTTTTTAACATTGATTCAACATCGAAAGTTGAGAAAAGTAAGTAGATCGAAGATCGATGTTCCACTAACTTTGAAACTAGGTCGAAAGGAGGTTTATCGACCTCTTCCAGTGCTGTATCAAAGCTGATTTACACGTATCTTCATAGCAATTCAACATTCAGGCAATTCCAAGGAAGCTGAAGCGATATTGAACGTTGTAAAAATGACCGCTTCTTAAACCCGGACAACACATTGTCCATAACCAGGATTACAATAATGTCGTGTTCAAAGTAAATATTGCTCAAGTAATCAGTCTTGTTTTATTGATACGCCATTGCGCAACGCCGCGACAAATTTTATTTATTGCTTCGTTCCAGGTGCCGGGTTGATAACACAACAAATAATTTACCGTACGTATGTTCTGAGATAGCGCGTTGCAGCAACGTCAGACAACTGGCCCCGATGAAATCGTACATCTCTCGCGTTAAGTTAATGTTTTATTGTTACACATTAAATTCTACGATTCAGCAATTTTAGTCGCTCGGGTTTGAATAATACATTGTGGCGAATGTGTTTGCGATCTAACGTTGCTTCAATGGCCGAAGTAGCATTGAAAACTAATTTAATATTCTTTTGTAGCTTTTCAAGTGTTTCACCGCGAGGATGACACATGAATTGCGCCGTAAAAATTCCCGCAGAAGATGGATGTTGCAAATTATAAGAGGGAACGATCTTTGCAATGGCGGGCCGGAGCAATTTGAATAAACGTGTCATCAATTTTAAACGCGCGCGTATAAATGAAATCTCGTTTCAGTTTTGGCGAAAAGAATAAATAAAATAAATAAATGGACGTAACCATTGGCAGCAGCTTTGAAAATAAATTTTCACTTCAAGCAATGTTATTTCGATTATATAATAATTATAATGACATTGTGACATTGTGATAACGACGAGATCGTCCAATAATTGTAAATCTGGAACTTCGAGCTCATTGTAACCGTCGCTTGAAAGATGGACAACAAGTGATCGTGTGAATTAATTGTAATATCGGCAATCTTTATGATTTACGATGTCTTTGAGCAATTACATGCAATTTTTTTTTATATATTTTTCTTTTTACACATCACAAATTGTACATGGTAAAAATAAGGAGTAATAATCAATGATACACTCACAAAAAGGATGCATTGAGTGAAGAAAAATGTTCTTGGTTCAAGACAAAATTTATCTTGATATTTTGCCAAGAATAAATTTTCTTGAAACAAGAAAAGTTTCCTTGATCTAAGGTACTAAGTGATTAAGCCAGGAAAAAATGTCTTGACAGGATAAAATTACTTTTTGATCGAAGAAAATAATAGCAAAACTTAGTGATTCTTAAACGAAGGGAAAGATTGTTGTGAGTGTACTGAAACATAGTCGGCTGTGGTTAGCTTCCGAGGCATGTGTGGGAAATCATTAGTTTGTTTTATCAATAAGCTCAATGTTAGAAATATTTAGAAGTGTTTTTTTTTTTTTTTTTCTTCTTAGATAGAATAAATTCAAGAGGACGAAAAAAATATAAAATTTTATTTAAACTGTAAAAATGCTCCAACGTGAAGTTTCTAAAAAGTTCATTTTGTTATTATACGTTTCGCATTTTATTTTTATTTTCTTTTCCGATTCTTGCTTTTAAAACCTTTGAGGAAAAAAGTCATTCAAGAATTTATTTAAAGACAATTCCAACGACGGAAAAACGTAAAAAAGTTTTTTTCACATTCGGTTCTCAGTTGAGACTGAAAGACATGAAAGTTCCGAAATGAGCAGCAACGTTGTCGAGTTTTTCCTCTATGACATTTGATCGAATTTGAAAATGTTTTAACGAACTGGTCGGAGAAGGAAAAAAAAGTCGTCGTTGCGAATTCCGTCGCAAAACTTTTTGCCGCAAAACAAGTAAATAAATTAGCAACTTGAATACTTTTACCGTGGAATTGAGCGAGTCCCGACTGAATTGCGATGCGATTTAATGCCGCGCGAAAGTGAAAGAAGAAAAGATGCGACCCGAGTGTATTTCAGCAATTAAACCATGTTACGTGATTAATCGAATGACCAAATTATTAGAGAAATCGGACATGTCGTTTAGAAACGCGCCACAAGAACAATTTACGATTCGTTGGCGAGAATTATTTTTGGAAAGAAGACAAGAAGAAAAAAGGTGTCATTCGATGCACTTGATTTGTTGCTAAAGCGAGTTGCTTGAGAAACAGAACGTTTTTTTAAATATCATTTGACGAATATTAAGGTGGTTCCTCAAGCACAGCTATTCAGTCAACGATAGACTGCTTTTAATGAACGAAAACGAAACCTTTATTGAGAAAAGAAGGTACATCAGTTGACGGTCTCACTTTTAGAATTTCGTGCAATATACTTGATGTCCCACCTACACTACCTATGACCTACATTGAGAGAACAGCTAAATTAAATGATGAAATTTATTAAACTTGAAGAAATATTTTTAACGTACAAAAAATATATAGTTGTGACAAATGAAAAATTGTTTATATTTATAATATATTTTATTAAATTCGAATTAATTTTTTATTGGTTCACATACAAATTGTAATTTAATTTAAATAATTTTATTCTCTGAGTATATATGTTTCTTTTACGTCACACATATGTTATATGTGCTAGAGATGTAACATATGTGGTACGTGTAACGTATGTTTGTTTTTGCCTGAGTTTACGGCTTTTTAAAACCTGCGTCGCGTTGTGAAGGAAAAGAATCATAATGGTGAAATAATGATCCTTTTGATATTAAGGTCAACGTCTCTTGTGAATGGATTATTTCCACGAGGGTTGGCGTCGATTGTTATTCAAAGATAAGTAATTACAATATACGTACGACTTTAGTTTGCTTTGCTACAACTAAGAAAACGTTGAACCCTCATTTAATTAAATGTTATCGCAAGGGATCGCGATACTAGCATCGATGGCAGTTTATGCGAACGCGAAAATTTCATTTACGCGCCTGCTCGCCTGTCGCGTTGCTCTGTCGTTGCAAAGAATTTCATCATTTTTTTGGAGACGTGAACGTTTTTGATGTTGCATGAAGCTACTGTTGATCAAGAATTTGTGATTAATTCAACGGTTTAAGTTCACTTGTTATGTTAATTATGAAAATAGTGGGAAAAAATTAATTGGATGAGAAAATGTTCTAATTAAGTAAATAATCTTTGTTTGTATCTTGTTTCGGGGAATATTTTGTTCAAGTACTCTATGAAATGTCAAATTAGATGATAAAATTAATTTTTAAACTTTGCTGTCAAATATGTTTGAAATTATTAATTAAAATGTTTTTATTGAATAATTGATAAAATATTAAATGTATAAACAGTTTGTTTAAAGTTTCCCCACGGAAAAAACTTAAAAACCACCGAGTAGTTTCTAACGCATGACTGAGGATTATCAAATAAGACAGAAAAGAGATCTAAAGATAAACAATAAGGATAAAGATATGAAAATTCATATTTCATTTGTTATCGTTTATCTTCAAATTCGACACTACTCTGTCGCGTATTAAAAACGACCATGTCGTTTTTAAGCTTTTCCGTATACTTTAAGTGCAAGTAGATGTAGTATAATTTGTAACTTGTTTTCAAATTTAACTTTTAAACATAAACACTAACTGTTTTTACAATAATTATGAAACTTGTTATTTACATTTTTATTAATTGCTTCAGGACAAATTTGTTGTTTTAAATTTAACATTTATCATGGAATTTTAAATTTTAAAGTTTATTATTAAATAATGTCGTTACGCAAAATACGAGAGCGATTTCCTCTTTCAACACGTTTTAATTGTAAATCTACGTTGGGAAAGACATTCGAGCAAAAGTGGATTTAATTTGTTACGTGTCCCGTCTAACAAGAATGTTTTCCCATCAATGAACGTTGCAAAATAGGCAAATGTTACTCCAAAACTTATGAAAGTATTTGCAAGGTTGAATTTTCATCAATGTTAATTATTATTTGCTGCTTATATTGCGAAGAACGCGCGGATGATTAATTCATCAATGACACAGACGAACGCGAGCACAATTTATTTCTTTCACACGGATTTCTGAAAAAAGTGGCATCACTGCAAGGAAACGATTTCATTTCTCAAGATAAATGACATCAAGTAAAAAATAAATCATGTAAACCCAACGATTGACGAAGCTATGAAATACCAATCCACATATATCATTCTTCTCCAATTATCATAAAGCTTGAATAAAATGCTAATGAAAAATTAAAATCAACCACAGTTTTATACTTATGTTAATGGCATGTAAGTCCGTTAGATGTCTTTTCCCGAGCGTTTTATTGGTACTTTGCTCGGATCTAAGGTAGACTTGTAAACCAATTTTTCATAAAAAACCGCAACCCAATTACAAAATGATAATAGTAATACAAATAATTTTCTCACGAGTGTATTTAAAAAATGAACCAGTGATTTGTAGAATTTAAAAGTGACACTTATAAAGTCAGATATAATTTTCGGGCCGAAATTAAATTTCTAATAATAATTTATATCTGTACATGTTTTTTTCTTGTTCTTGATTTAATATTTTATGATTTTGGTATTTTCCTCTCGGTATAGCTTAAGTTATATGTCTATGTTAAAAAAGTACTATGCATTTAAGTTAAAAATTAATGATCAATGTCTACATCAAGAATAATTTTAAATAATGATTCTTTATATATAATATTTATATCATTATACAATTCTATTCATATATTTATATAATAAAATATATTTATATTAATATAATCAATCATTAATCGATTTTAAAAAATGTTAAATAATTTATGGTGTGTTATCCTCATCATTTAGATAGTCGACAGAACAATCTAGATAACAGTCCAATCTGTGAAATTGATAATTCAAAATATGAAATAATGCTGTCTTTCTCCGCGCGCAAAAATATGTTTACATTAACTTTAATTTGCTAGTATAACAACATTTTTAGTTGTTTTAAAACCTTTTTTTGCATAAACGAAATGTTAGTTGTGCTCAGTAGAACATGTTTTTTTTTTTTTTTTTTTTTTTACATTTTTACATTAAAAAAAATCCTGCTGAACTTGCGTCACATATTGAAAATTACACTACACATAAAGTAAAATTACACAGTTAGTGTAATTTGATAGAAATAATGTAATTTTACACTCTGTGTAACGTAATTTTACATGATTGGTGTGATTTTATTAGAATTTTTTCAGTGTATGTTAAGAAAAAGACTTATTGAATAAGCAAATTTTCTACTTGATACAATACTTCTTTTCCTCAGTGTAATGTCAAAATTTGACATTAAATTGACCTCAAATGAATATTTGCATTCAGAATTGTTTATAGTTGAAAATTCGTCCCCAAACAAACGTTACGAATTTCTTGCGCATTCTACAAATGAACACCTTAAACCACAATAAACCCGTTTCCCACAATTGCATCGAATTCACTAGACAGCCGACTAATCTTATCTATTCTAGATGAATCTAAGATGCTCAATTCAGGCATACCGATCTGCAGTTTAATTCAACAATCGCCTTATATTCTCCTCCTTCTCACGCGCACTTACACTCACAGACAGGTCAATAATCCAACAGCCAATAGTTGAGAGCGAATGCCGTAGGCTTGCACCAACACGCGTGGTTTTCTCGTTGTTGCCGAAAAAGTCTGACTAATGCGGCATTCCAAGGCGAACGGGGCCCACCGGGGGAGATTCGCGTCTTCACCTGCGTCTTCAGTTGATTGCAGCACGATTGGCATGCCGCGCGGCCATTTCGCCAACGAGCGACGGAAAGACGACGTCGACGAAGCTAAAGCTGCTTCCGCTTGCGCGCAGCGGTGGCCCGCTTGCCGGAAGAGGCTCGGTGACGTTGACTTTAATAAGGCAAAGGCGCTGCTGGCGGTGCGCGTCCCGTAGGTGCCGTAACTGTACTAAGTCGCTACGGCGCACGGTGCGGCGCTCGCGTTCGGGCCCGGGTGGGGACCGGCTCCGGGCCCGACTGGTCCCGCTACGGGGGTAAAGAGAGAAGCGGGGGGCCGTGCGCGGAGAGAGTTATGTCGCGGAGAACGACGCCATGCCAGGCCGCGGCATTCCATGCAATTCACGGCCTGAGTTTACGGCCCTTATTAAATCTGAGCGCGCCACGGAAACGCCGCGATAAAGGACATTGCCGAAGGACACTCACTTCCCTTCTCTCTTCCCGACCAGTCCCCCTCTCCTTCCTCGTTGCTTTCGTCTCTCGTCCTTGTCGGCTGCTCTGGTCGCAAGTGGACCGTAACGGGTGCAACTGTTCCGGTCTTAATGTAAGACACCTGTTGAACGAGAGGCTGGGTATCGTTTTCTGGTAACGAGATGGCCACGTCAGGCGCGCCGAGCATAGCGGAAAAGAAAGCTGCTGCTGCTGCTGCTGCTGCTGCTGCTGAAAAGGCATTGTTTCGGTAGATCGTAACGTGCCGATTTCGAGGAGATAGTAGGGGTAGGGAGGCGAGGCTGATCGAAGGCACTAAACCGCGGGAAATTTCTGGGCTTTGGAAAAATGAAGCCACAGGTTAACGGATCCAGTTTGTTATTCACCAGCGGAGTGTGTTTTGCCCATTCACATTGCAATCCATTCATTCTTATCAAAATGTAGTGGTCCTTCATTTTAACTCTGTCCATATCAAACTTAAATTAAAGCCGATTAAAAATAAGCGAAATGCTAATTAATCGTTGAGATTAAATAAGTGTATTGCCTATTAATCAAACATAGTCATTCATAAGAATTATTCATGACACCTCTTATTCAACCAATAGTGCATTTTTTTTTTAATTTTGATCAATTATCAATATTTTTTTAATGGGGTGCTTGCCAATTTGATCTTGTTGCTAAAAATGTCACCAACTTATTTCTAATTGGTTTTATTAATAAGTATTTTACTCAGGCAAACTTACGAGTAAGAACTATTCACTTTGAATACAACTTCAATGAAAATTTAGTAGTTTTTCATAATCTTTCAATAGACCGTTCATCAGGAGAAATCCATTGAATTGTGAAATTGACGTTTGCCCAACTTAAAATTTTTCTTAATTAATCAATTTTGTTCCATTTGGCAATACTCACTTTTTGATCCGGAAGGATTAAAAGAAATTACGACATTCTATTTGAATGACATTAAAGTCTTGAGGAATCGCAAAGCATGTTTAGAAATCGAAAAAACGATTTTTCGCTCGTGTAATTTAATAGTCGCATTTTAAACGATTCCATTGAATAATTTGATTGATTAATCGTAAATTCGAAGAATTTGCGCCAGGCGAGAGTACGTTTCGTTGGGCTAAGCAGGGTTTCGCGTCATAAATCGAGTGTAGTTTTTCAAATATCAATTTCATTTATATTAGATGTAAATTTTTTAATACATACGTAATATATTCTTGCTTCGCGAACAGTTGAAATATTTATTGATTTCTTCCAATTATAACATAACCAGACTGAACATTTTTATCGCGAATAATTTTATGATTATATTTCTAATTTGTAGTTATTTCAAATTATGTGCAATAATTAAATTAATGTACATCTTATTATGTATACAGTGGCAAGCACGATCAAAAGCGCAGGTGAAAAGATTTTCATTACATTTTCATTGCGAATTTGAAAGAATGAAATGCGAAATGAATATGTAATGTAACACAGAATACGACTTTATTGACATTCTGCAAACATTCGATGTAATTTCATCAAAAATTTAATCACAAGTTCTGCGGTCGTATAATTTTTCCATTTAATATTCGGTTTAATTATTGATATTGTGAATAATAAAATAAACAATCTGGACTGTAATTAAACATTGATTGATATTCATAATGTGAATAAAAAAATTATTTTATTTCTAAACATTATTAATAATTTCCATAGCATACGATATTAATTTTGCAGTTATATTATGTTTTTGAAAAGATTTAATTGAATATTAATATATTTATTCTTGTGTCATGTGTGGGTAATCAATACAAGTTGTGATACTGACTGCAGGTAATTCAGAAAACATTTACCGAGAGACAATTTTATCGTTGTAAGAGAAAATAAATGCAGTTACCAACAGTCAGGTGAGTTTTTGATTTCTTTGCATAAAATTTGTGGACACACGTATTCTAGGTTTGATGCTGAATTTCCGTAACGGTATAATGCCATTTCATATCGAATTTAACACCAAAATGATATATTTATTTTCTGAACCGTAAATTGAGTTATGTATTTGAAATTGCAATCTTCTACTTACCTTGATGTTTCCTTCATTCCATCGGTCGATCATCAATAAACGCAGTTTTACTCGGCTCCGACAAGTTTAATTTATTTTTAATTTCTGTATTAATTGCATATTTTCTTCAAAAAATAAATCGATAACTTATAGTTCAATTTTCATAGAATCTTTACGCATAATATATTAAAACACTGATTAAAAGTAAAAATGTTAATCCAAACAAATTTTTTAATTTGTACTGATAAAGTGAATAATTAATTTTTGATTTCTATTGATACCGCGCGCGTATAAATGTTTTATTTATTTCCAAAGTGCAGCGTACTTGTTCCGGTAATGCGTCATTAAATGTGATATTTGATGTCACGATGCGTTTTTTTATAATATTTATGAGCTTTAATGCTTTCACAATAATCTGCCACATAAAATATATTGTGCCGTAATACAACATAAGTTATTTCACGACGCGTTTTCTTTTACGTTTATATTTTGCTCTTGAAATGGCAAAAAAAAACATTGCATTATCCAACATATTATTGAATTTTTTCAAACGCTATAAAATGCGTAACAAAAATAAGTGTCAATCGCGATTGTATAAAGACAGCTCTTGGATGGGAAATTTTAGGATTTTCTCAGTCAAAGTATATGCCGAAAGATAGTTTATTTGGCAGTATTTGTTGTAAGTTTGTATATATGATTTTATAAGATATATATAAATTATGAAATCATGTATAAAACGTGTTGAAAGAGGAAAAATATAAATTGGCGCTTGTTAGGCCGATAATTGGTCCGGCGTGTGCAATTCAAGAGTAATTGTTTGTAATCTCGGTGTTGAGAAAATCAAAATTTATTATTCAAAAGTATTTGATTGCGACTCACAGATTGTTAGTAATAAAATTTATTTGCACCTTATCAATTAAATAAATTGCAATTTTTGTCATCATATAAATGTCCATCGGTGTAGTGTCCCAATTCGGTGGCTTGATTGAATTCAATGAAAAAGCTAAATGAATTCACAAGAATGACTGTTGCGTACATTTTGACTTTTACGAGTGTGTGGTTGTTAACAAAATAGTTTGACGATTATACACAAGTGTTGCTGCATGTATGCTTACACGTACCATTACACGTATAAGACGTTATAGTCTTAACCTAAACAGATCTTTTTAACATTATTGCTATAGTAAAAGATTCTCAAAGAACTTTTTGGGCGGTACGTTGTTTTACAATATTTTACGACAGCCGTTCCCCGTCTCTAGACAAAAACCAAACGTTCATGGGTTCCGATTTGCCTTTCATCGTGACAGGTCCTCGGTATTCGAGCAAAAATTCTGGATCCTGGTTCTCTGGCATGCACAGGTACCTGCAATTCGAATAGCCATTTGTGATTTGAAAAAATACTACTACACGTTGAAAACGAAAAACAACTGATTCGTTTGCAACACACTTCTAAACCGTGTCGCATAGGACAGGAAATGTTAATCGTTCAAGATTAATGAAAGGGCAAATGAAACAAAAATTTGTTGGTTGTAAACCACCAGGAATTTTTAATTTTCTGCGTCTATATACTAATCTAAACATTTCTCAGTAGAATTAAGTATGTTTTAAAAATATAGTACATTTTAATCAGTGCCAATAGTAAACTTTGAATAAAGTGTGAATTAAAATTGCATCTTTCGCGTAATCAAATAATAACAAAACAACAACCTGACTGCAACTGTTGTAATCTCGTTGATTAACCATTTGACCGTCAGTA
Source organism: Aradophagus sp. ZL-2020 (assembly GCA_022817685.1). NCBI lineage: Eukaryota > Metazoa > Arthropoda > Insecta > Hymenoptera > Scelionidae > Aradophagus > Aradophagus sp. ZL-2020. The sequence goes on from JABFOV010003732.1 coordinate 12,704, forward strand.
CTGTTAGGGATAAAAATAAAACGACGACAATAACTGTTATAAGTTAATGAAAATAATATGATAATATTAAGCATGTAATGTATAAGCATCAATAGTAAGGCCAATCGACGCTGAGTTTCGCCTTTAAGTTCAATCAACTATATAAAAGCGCGTCTTCGGATTAATCGCGACATTTGCAATGAAATGAATGTAAAGGTCAATGCATGTGTCACTGTCACGTGAAAAGTGTGCGTGAATCTGAGTTGGTTCAAGCTCGAGAAGCCTTTGCAAGGTACACTGTCAACTAATAGAATTAGGGATATCGGATCGCACCCCTTATATTTCGGAACGAACAAGTGCACTTGTATCACGAGCGTACATTGAAAAGGACGTTAAACCTTGCATTTTTTTTCTTCGACCGCCTTCATTAGCCAAAATTTTTATCGCGACGAAGAAATCAACAGACCCATTTGTCGAAAATGGAAGTGCTCATCGACTGCTACTTCGATAGACTGTTTTCGGAACTTGAACGAAGTGAATTAGCTTCGAGGTATAAACGCCGATTGCTCATTAAGTTCTTCTCCGATGTGATAAATAGTTGTGCTGAAGGTACTGATATTAAAACTCCTTTTTGCTGTTGTTTTAATCTTACTAGAATAAACTTTTTTTTTTAATTATTTTGGCAACTTATTTTGAATTGTTTATGTCAAAGAAATCGAAGCTGTCACGCAATGTCTCATTTGTTTTATATTATACAAGTTGAAAAGAATTGTAGTGCAATTGATTTATTACTAATTATTATTATTTATCTGCAAACTACTAAAAAATAGAAATATATCGAAAATATTTCTTCGTTTTATAAAACATTTGCAATTACTGTTGACAAAGAAATTAGGTAACAAGTTTTTTTTCCAAATAACCTGATAATTCATAACAAATTCTAGTTCATTAAAAGACATTATCCAGCTAATTAATGCAACAATTATTTTATGGTTTTGGTTGACTGCTTTAAGTGAACTGTGAAAAATAATAATAGTCAGAGCTTTAAATTCAACGATCAACTAATATTCACAACCATTTATTAATTTAACAACAATTATGTAAACAAAAACTAATTAATTTGTTAAGAATTAATTTAAGGCAACTTGTACATCTTTGTTCTTCAAAGTGTAATTTCCTGTCTAACCAACAGCCGAAAATCTGGACAAATCTGACGTGTGCGAGCGCATAGTGGAGTCGGCTCTGCGTTTCCACAATATCTCCCTAGCAGAAAATGGCTCCGTCTGTCTACTCGGCAAGTTCCACAACGTCCTCTACGTCGCGGCCAAGCTTTGTTACGACTGGCGCATCGACAACAACGCCATGGTATCGCGAATTCTCAACGACATGTACTACTGCGAACAAACCTTCGAGCGCATCTTTATCGGCGCCATCTTTGGCACCCGCGTGACCCACTTCCTGTCCGGCTGGAAGAGCGATTTTGAAGACCGCGATGAAAGTATCGACGCTTTAATCTACTTCATGAATCACGCGATCGCCGGCAGATTGAACTACCATTGCGTTTTCAGCAGTCGTAAGTGTCGGTTCATTGACGTCCCCATGGAATCCTATGGTCGTAATACGCCACTCCGCGTGGCCATCCAACATGGCGCCCCGGACATCTTGCTCATCATGCTACGCTACGGTGCGACCTGTGACGCAGATGACTTTTTACCCACCCCTATTGAAAGTCTGCTGAGGAAGCTAACGGACTGCGAAGATTCAGATAGCTATCCGAAAAGCGAACCCAAGTATCCGCCTCACTTGCTTCTCTGCTTGCGATTGTTACTGCGTAGTATACCCACAATTTACGTAAGAACCCCAAGCCACGTGGCGGAAATTTCTGGGGTGTCTAATGTTCGGGTGCATGAACAATTCCCATCGTTGGTAGCACGGAATGTGATTCCTCCCGAAAGAAGCGGTATTTGTCCTCCAGAACTCACCCATCTCTGTCGATGTAGGATAAGACAAGTTCTCTATGACAACTGGAAGCTGCCCCATGGTCTCGGAGAACTCCAAATCCCGGAATCGTTAAAGGATTATTTGGACTTGCTGACTGACTAATTTTCATTGGTTCGTTGATTTTACATCAGTAAGACATTCTTTGATATCACGTCGGCACGTCTTGTATGCAAATTCAGAGATTTGTCCGCGATGCTTTTTTAAAGTTGAAATTAAAATTACCAAGCTCATTTCGAGATATTTAATGTTACAACTTTTATGTGAATTAATCCGTTAAAAAAGTGGATTAACGATGTTGGATTGAATCAAAAAAATTATTGCGAGCAATAAATTTCTAGTAACACTAGTTCAGTGAAACTGCTAACCATTTAATAAGTACAACAAACTTTGATAACGGAAGATTGTTTTAGATAATGAAACGTAGTAATCAGTGCTCCCATCAAGTTCCTCGCATCCATTTCAAACGAGAGAAACTTGTGCAAGAGAGACAAAAATATATAATCTGAGGGCACAGGTAATAATCACGATATATTTTATTGTCTCGTCGGAGAGTAGTATTCTAACCTTGAATCAAGTAGCAGAGAATTTTTTACAAAAAAAAAAAAAAAAAAAAAAAAAAAAAAATTAATTTTTATATTTAAAAAAAAAATTAAAAAAAATGTATATTTTTTTTTTTTTAATAATTTTTATAATTTTTATATATTTATTATTTTTTTTCTATCAAACTGTCCATGATGATGCAATTTGTGTTATTTTGATGGTGTACTACAACATAATAGAAAATAATTAAATAATGATGAGAATGAATAGAACAGAGAGCGATATGGGACATAAGGATGAGCGAGATAATGAGG
>JABFOV010003733.1:0-15532 GCA_022817685.1 Aradophagus sp. ZL-2020
GGATTTTCCTTTACCTTAGAAACTCCCGATAGAAGTTATTTATTATCAGCTCAAAGCGAGGAAGATAGGACGCAATGGATGAACGTTCTCCAAAGGGTTATACACAAGCCTCTAACGCCTCAAGATGCAATAGGTTCGTTGCACAGTAAATACGACGCACCAATAATTTACCCGCGTAGACGACTGATTGAAATTTAGCTCTACCTTTGTAATTAACCTTTAATCGTACTTGATTATCAAGCAACTATTATACTCGTCGAATCTCACTCAAAGCGCTCTCGCTTGAAGCGTCCGCTCACTTAAATTTTCAAACTTTTTATTGCATTTTTAGGTTTTGGAGTAAAACGGAAACACAAATTAACCAATAAGAAGATTTCGAAATGGTGGCTTTTTTTAAAACGTCAAACATATGTGAATTTCAATTATTTTGAACGTTTCACGACAGACAAAACTGCGACGACGAAACGGTGGGATGACGATGCCTTGACCAATAAAAATTCAAGTGCGCGAATACCTTGCGCAATAGTCCGGTCAAATCGAACAGAAATTTCTGCTCCCAAATGGAAACTTTAAGTGAGATTCGAATGTGCACAGATATACATTTAAATATCAAATTTTGTTTGAAAGTTCGATGAGAATTTATAATTAAATTAAGTCTGTTCATACAAATTTTCTAATGCAAAAAGATCCCTTTTTTCAAATTAAATTCACATTAGTGTTAACTTGTTATCAACTTTGAATCATCTAGAAATCATACGCATAGGGAAAATTAGTGATACTCATGAAATCAACCCACAGTAATTGACTTTCTAATCGCTGAACGTATTTTTAGTGGCTGCACGGCTTGTGAGGAAGCGCACACCTAGTGGAACAATGCACATATTTTCCTCGGCGAGGTAGGGCTGGATCCCACTTAGACGTCTATCATAATTTGCATCTGTAGGTAAACTAATGGAATGCTGTTAGTCTATTTAAATTAGCTAAAAAGAAAATGAGTGCGAGGAATTCAAAACGAATGATACTAATCGAACGGAATTAGCATCGCGCGTTGCACCGGCCACTCGTTATTTTTCACAGTTCTGTCAAACTGATGTACAGCGAGGTAAATTCACTGCTTTTTCACTGTAGTAGTTGAAAAGAGCTGTCTGACCAGAACGTTGGTAGCAAAGCGGAACGAAAGAAGCGACGATAGACGCATCAAACAAGACCTTTCGGGCAGAGGGTCGTCGCGTTTAGTTCCTTATTAGCCGCGCGAAAGTCGTACGTACATATCAATGGTAGATAATTAACCCCTGTTCTCCCCTTCGGACCGCAAGCAAGCTACACTTGTCGATTCGGGCCTTATCGCTGCACTTATTGCCGGAAAGCTCGAGAGCGGACTTTGAAGCTTGCCTTCCGAAATGGCAGTATTATGAAATTACTTGGGCGAGACCTAATTTACTGTACGCTCGTAGGGTATATACTATTATTGGCGCGAACGTTAGTAATACAAATCAGAAAACGATTCAAGAGACTGATCCAACGGATTCCGCCGAACGCGGTCGAAACTTCCGGCAAGGTTTACGACCCGATTAAACGTTATCAGCAATAATAACGCGTCGCCTTATGAACTATTTTTACTATCGAGGAACGTGACAAACAAAACCGACCAATAATACTACAGATTAAATAGAATGTCTTGCTAAAAACGTAGTTAAAAAAGAACGTTGTTAAAACAATTGCTATAAGCAATCAAGGAATTGATGGAAATAAAAACTGAGGTGCTTCATATTTCTTCAACGGTGATGACTAGGAAATGAATATTTGATTTCAATGACTGTCAAAGATTGCCAATTGTTGATTTTGTTTTTATACGATTAAATTTTTTAATTGTATAAAGTACACTGTGTGAATGCATATTATTATAATTCGGTTTATCGACTCTCGTTACGCAAAAAAAAAAAAAAAAAAAAAAAAAAAGATAACAGAAGAAGGAAAAACTGTTTTGTAAAACGTTTATGCAAATCATTTCTCATTTTTTCTGTTTTTCAATGTTTTAGACTCAGAGAACAGCTTCTTTAAATTAAAAAAGAATTAATATTTATATTTAAACCTATTGAAATTTCATTTAAATTTAATAATAAAATCATTATGTCGACGTAAATCTTTTTTTAGAATCGAATCCATTATTTAATTTTAATTAATTAATGAGGAATTATTTGTGTTTGCAACCGTTATAAATAATTATATAAAAATTCAAGTTACAGAATAATCGCTTGCAAACTTGTTGAAATCGCGTAACTTGATTTCATATTTACCGTCCTTTAACTGTTGCTTAATCTAAATGATTTGAAAAGAGAGAAATATCACTCTTATCGCGATACCAAAATTAAAATAATAGAAAATGACCGAAATACACTCGATCTATAGACGAAGAGAGATCAAAAACTTTTGACCTGCAAACGCATTTAACTGCCGACGACCACTTTCGACCTAATTTGAATTGTTCCAAACGTTTCTTGCTGTCATTAATAATTTTAATGTTTTATAAAGATTATTAAAACTTTTGTGAGAAAAACGCCTCTCACATAAAACAACAAATTAATAATAATGAACAAATGATCTTTATGTCGCGCCAAAGGTAACGACTCGTTACCAAAATAAATAATTAGACCGTCAATGACTCATTGAGGTTTATTGAAAATTGAATAATTTGAAATTAAATGATACAGCAAGAAACGGAACGAAATTGATGAATTCTATTCGACCCAATAAGAAACGACCTACAGATGCAAGTCTTTTGAGGGGACGATAGGATCCTGTTACAAGCGACACACTTGCAAACAGGAACGAAAAGATGGATATTAATTGGATGGTAGTTTGGAAGACGAGGATAAGATTTTAATGACAGGTAAATTTTCAAGGCCCTGCAAATAAAGGCCGCAACCGCCGACCGTCACCAAAGTACTCACGAGGAAATAACTGATTGAAGAACTGATCGAAGCACTGATCGAAACAGATTGACCTGGCCGGACGGTTGCGGTTCTCACTAATGACAGTTGAACTGTCAACTGTCTCTTGGGATTCCTTGACGAACTGAACTCGCAGATCGCGGATGAGTCGTATTTAAAGGCGCGGTCGAAAGTGACGTCGTCGCGCTCAATGACGTCACTAATTATCGGTCACGAATTCCCTTGTTTACCCGCTCCGAATTCAAAATAACTGACAACTAAATCAAAAGTATAGAAATTTTAATTTCAACGAATGTACATTTAATCTTTATCATAATTATATATCTCGGTGGATGTCCTCAATCGTGAACAATTTGCGTTCGCTGTATTATTTTAATTAACTAAAATAAACAATTAGTACGTGCAATATTAAATATGGCATATATAATTTAAAACGATTTGTTCTTTGAATGCGTAGAAAACATTTGCGAAATGAGTTGCTTTTGTTTCCAATCAGATGGTCTCTATTGCAAATGCGAACGTCGTTTTCATAATTTAATTTTTACGAGCTTCCTTTGACTTTTATTGACTTTGAATCAATTAGAACCAATCAATCAGCTGACAAAGTTTTACACAGGCCTACCTGTGAGTCTATAAAACTCAGTCAGACATTTGAATTTAAATTATACCCCCACACTTTCATAGGTATTGACCCAAACGTCTTGGAAAAGGTCAAAGAAAACTCGGAAGCGGAAAAGAAAAGACAAAATCACATATTACGATTCATAATTCCAAATTCGTGTCAAACTTGAGCTGTTCTTCAGCTCAATCTGTAATTAACCCTTCTATGAAATACGTTTTTGTATGCATTTATGATACACTGGAATAATTAACTAATTTAAAATTCAACCAAAAATAATATCATCAAATCTTACCAAATTATTTCTACATTAATTGAAAGAGAAAATGTAAGTAAATTTTTAATTTAATAATATTATCAAGTGAGGATAAACTTGTATTTTAAAATAACGTTAAATTGTTTGAGGATATTCTAATAAAGTATTGTCAATTTGTTATAATAATAAAATATTTCGTAATATATCTTAATTTAACAATATTGGATTGCAAATTTATATACACTTTTATTCAATGTACAATACATATACAGTAAGTATATGTAAACAACAACTTAACAATGTTTTGTTGAGAGCAATTTCAAATAAATGTTGATACATCCTAAATCGTACGAAAATTCGCACATGCTGTAAAGTTGTCTGTTGCCCCAGTGTATCAACGAAGAATTAAGATTATCAATGATAGTATTTATTATGCAGTGAAAGAACTAGAAAGTTCACAACGAATCAGCTTTAATTTTGAAAATTTGCATAAATTATTCTATAATAATAAATTTTTATCGTGAAGGAATTATATTTTAAATATTATGCATTAGATACTATTTCATAATGACTGACTAGAATGTGAAAAGATTTTGTTGCCCGAAATTGGAAAATAAAATCGTTTAGTATACTGTTGGCTTTAACGTAGTAATTAACACATTACTAAACAGCTCAAATCATTATGATCAATTATAAATTAATGGTATTAATGATAATTTAGTTGTACTAAATTATGACTTATACTTAAAATGCGTTATTAAATTACTATAGTTACCAAAATAAAATAAAAACTTTTTTCATAATTTGTACATAAAATTGTTGTTATAATAAAAATTTTCATAATTTTAAATTCTTCTTTTCGATGTTGACTTAAAAATTTAAAACAAGCGACAACATTGAAACGAAAAAAAAAAAGGCTGAAATATTTAAATGTTTACAGAAGCAACGTGATATAACAACTTCAAAAGTTATTGGAACAGCTCCAAGAAAGAAAAAACGATGTTTACATTTGACGCGATTACTTCGACCCTTTGATTTATGAAAACGATGCTGAACACTATGAAAGCAAAGGTGGATTCAATCGTTACACTTTTGTTTATTATATCTTGCAAATGATTGTTTGCTTGAACTTACGTCTAATATTATGTTCAAGTACACAGAAAAAAAGATATGATGGTTACTCTAAGCATCAACTGATGAGAAATACAGACTGAAACAATTTTTCGTAATGTTTCCCTTCAACGTCTATGCACTAATGTAAGCAGGGTCAGAATTCGTCTATAATTTCCTCCATAAACTATTATATTGTTAAAAATATAACGGTAGTTATCATTTTTCTGGTAAGTTTAATGCAAACTCTCATTCTTCTATCATCGAGACGATATAATCCTTTCTGAAATATGAAAACGTTACCATGTTCATTCTTCTTCCATGAAATGTGGTACATGTACAAGGAACTCCAAAACTGAGTATACACTTATATGAATTTTGGACTTTCCTATTTCTAACTACAGACTGATCTTGTTTTCATTTATGAATAAAAAAAAAATGATAAATCATGCTTCTTACTGAATTATATTATGTATATAACGTTAATCGAAATAAATCAAAGATTGTTCCAAGATGTTTGTCCCAATCCAATCATAAGTGTATGATATTGCGTCTCCAAGTAATATCTGATCCCCTTTTACAGTCTGAGCTATCTCAAACAAAATTTTTCTCTATCCTATTTCGTTATCCCCTGTCCAGTCAGCAATGGCTTTTATTAACGACTAAATTGTATTAACTAAATTGTAATCCGTTGGCTTGTAAATTTGCGTTATTAATATGTCCTGAAAGTAAACAGTAGATTGCGTCTAAGTATCTTTCTACCAGAGAGTTCTTAGTTGGATCAGCTAGTTTTTCATTACATATAAACTCTAATCCTAGCCTTATCATTTTGGCTTGTTCTACCCGTATTCGTACTCTTCCAGCTTAAAAATGTCTTAAAACTAAAATGTCGTCAACTAAAACGTTCGGTGAACGTTCAGTGAAAGTTCGTCCTCGCGAACTCATTTTAGCGGTTGAGACCTTTGATGCGTTAAACGGATCTACATCTTCCCTCCTTAATAAATATATGTTGAATCCATTTTTTGTTGGTTTGGGATATAGCCATCTCTTTACTTAGTTAACTGTGATGATCTTTCTAAGAATCCAAAATACTATTATCCACCTTGGTCTCATAAAAACAGCATAGTTTACTGTTAAATTGTAACTATAAGTAGGTATACGCGAAACCTTTCATTTGTATATCAGGATTACTTCGTTTTGATTATTTTACGACATAATAATAATTAAATTTATTATTAGGTTAAACCGACAGTCATAATATATTTATTTATCGTAATGTGTTAGACTGTTTATGGAGGATTATGTTCAGTATTGCCACCAATTATCTGAATTAAAACGATGAACAGAAGTTCATTTTTAACTTGTTATGCTAATATAACGTACTAATAAATAAATAAAATATTGAATTCACTTTTTTCCAAAGCAATATTGTGGTTTTTTTGTTTTATTAACTTTTGCTTTTTATATTTTAATGGTTATAAACAGCAAAAGTTTTCGAAAAACGAAGTTTAGTTACTTATAAATGTGACTTTTAAGTAGACTGAAGTACGTAAGCTAAAACTAATAACATTCGTTTGTAAATATACGTGATTTTTGAAGGTGCTGCGTTCAATTGTACCTTTTGATTAAAATAAAAAAAAAAAAAAAAAATGACATTTAAATGCAAACGGTATGCATTGCTGAGAAGTATATAGTGACTTTTGCCACATTAATTTGTACTATGTGATAAAATTGTTGAACTATGATTGTTTATGGTTGTATGTATTTTAGTAAATGTATAAGTTTTTCATATCACGTCGTTATGTATCAACAATAATTGTCATCTAATAAACATGCATTAATTTTCATATATGTTCGACGAGTATTAAACAGTCATTTTGTCACATATGCGCGAAAAGTGGCCCGAGGTGAAAAATAAATTTTTCAATCCTCTTTAACATGGATGAAAAAGACCACTTTCCATCCTTCTGTTACTATGAAGTATCACGTGCACCGCAGATGAAGAAAAGACATTCTTTTCGCCTTGATAGCACATGTTACTATTACATCTATTAATATTTTTTTCGATGAAACAAAAAATTTTGATAGCAAAATTGATCAAGACTTGTAGAGCTTATGTATTTCTGTTTACGAAATGTAAATAAAAAAAAATTATAAAGCAACGTAAGAATTTTACATTTATTATTATTTAATCTTGTAACAGTTTAAAGAATATCCCGCGTAGATAAAAATTAACTCATCTGTACATGTTTGATACAAACGGTTGTATTCGTGTAACACGGTAGTTTGATTGAGAAAAGATAAACAATGAAATACTATTGTTTCAGAAAAAATACTTATTCTCATTTAAATAACCAAATATTTTGTTTACCTCATGAAATACTTCTAAGTATATAAGTTGAAAATTTTTAGAATAGTATGTTGTTATCATTCAGTAATAATTTCTTCAACTCTAATTTTATAAATTATAAAATGACTTATTTTAATTTTCAACACAAGTTGTTTGACCATACAATTTAATTCGCGACGACGATTTAATTAGATTCAATTGGAGTTCGTTTTAAATATAAAAGTATGTTGACCCAACAAAAGGCAGCAACGCTAACATAAACAACACGAAATATAGGCGGCACTAATACGAAGTTAGCAAATTGTATTGGCAGCCAATACATGCAAGACGTCTGTAAAAAATTAATGTCATTTTAGTAACGAGCGCATTGATTAGCTTGGCGTATTAATTTTTTTAATTCTTTAATGGTAAATTAACTTTAATTCTAAAGTTATAATTTTGTTTCAGTTTACTAACTTGAAATGTTTTCAGGAACTTTGTTTTACATTCTTTAAATATGTCAGTTTCACTTTCCATTAAACTCATACCTATAAAGATAAACGGTTATTATTATATTAATATATTATATTTTATATATTATTTTACTTTTAATAATATTCAATAAAATACTGACTACTAAAAAATGAAATTAGTAATGCAGGCGTCAATATAAATTGATCCAAAATTAATTTTTTAGTTATTGTTTTCGCTGCAGTTCCCTTATAAATTGTGTCCAACCATTTGTACCTAATAAGCAGATTTCTATAATTATTTACATTAGCGCTTAATAGAAAATATACGCGTAGAAATAAGCTATAAAAAGTTCTATTAAAAATTACTATAACTTAACAAAGATTTATTGTCTATACAATATTGGAAAATTTATTTTGTTTTTTCACTGACACTATTTAAAAAAAAAATTACTTTATCATGTAAAAAATATTTTACAATGGTCCAGTAATATTTCACATACTTTAATTCATTTTATGATCACTTACGGTAATTTTTAATACAATTTTTTTGCACGTCTTAAGTATTTTAACTCGAAATTAATGATGATATTGAAGAAAAAAAAGTAAATAAAATTCATTTGAATTAACGGTTACATTTTTAATTATATAAATCGAATCATAAAATGGTTGGATACCAAAAATGAAGAGCTGGACCAGCCATTAAGCAACCATAAATTGCATATCTTTTTATTTGAGCCCAATTATAGTCTTGAGGCTTTTGATCACAGTCTCTATCTAAACCTAAAATACCGTTCAATTTGTGGATCTTTCGTAAAATTGATCCCGGTTTTTCAGCAGCCTCTTCACTAATGAAGAGTTTTTTTGAAAGTACGTGGTTTTCCTGCATCAGAAATTCCAACATAATTCAGTGTCATAAATTAAAATAACTTGTTATTTATTAATTTGAAGAATTTTAATCCTCTTACTCAATAACATCGTAAACTTACTTGAAATTGTTTATTATAAGATTGTTGCAAAATCTCAGCTCCAGTATAAAAAGATCCGTAAACGATTGAATTAAAAAATAAGCGATGACTTTTGATGAATTTGAACATGTTTTATTTTCACTGTTAGAAGTAAAAGAAAATTCCACTTGAATATGTCATAAAACGAACCTTTCACATGTAACTGAATAATGATTATCACCAGCGAAGATAAAATTGAACTAAAAGTTCAGATAAGAGTCACACATTTTATTTACTAATTTCATTAATAATTGATTATCGTTTTGTATTAAGTTATTACCTTTTACTTATCCACGCTTATAATTTAAAAAAGACCCAATTCCAGTCAGTCTATATTGCAATGAATAATTGTATTTCTTTTTGGAGTTTTCTTCACATTGTCAAAACTGTGCAATAATTCTATTTTCAATGACATTCAACGTTAAACTGAATCGCTTATAACTTCAAAAGAAGGAAACGTGTACTGATTGTTGAATCCACTTAGATCCAATCTGATTCAATCATAGGTTCATATATAACATTTCGTGTCCCCTTTTTTACTGTGACTAACTTAAAATCCAATCAATTTTCAAAGAATGCGGTTGTACTCATATTTAACGGTAATTACAGCGTTTTGAAATGAAAATGAAATAAATGTGAGTTGAATCATTAGTCTAAAAGAAAAAAGCTTATGGAATGTGATTGATGCAGAAGAAATAAACAATTTCAGATACTTAAAATAATTTTATTTATAGTTTTCATCTATAGTAAAATCTAAGGTTCCTGATATCACATAATTATGCCATTGTTTGTCGACTTCTTTCGACAGCGTTACTTCATTAAAGATATTGCTCACTGCCACCTATTTATTTCAAATACAAAAAAAAAAAAAAAAAAAATCTTAATTGAAAATGTATTCTGACTCAATCGTTTAGAGTGTTTGCATCAGTTAGATAAAGTGTGATAAAAATGTGAAAAGTGTGATTAACTGTCTTAAATATTTTACTGAGTTTATAAACAAAATATTTCTTATAAAGTAAAATTATCTTACCTCATTAAATCCTAATTTTTTAAACATTCTAATGCTTTTTTCGTTTTGCATATGTATTTTAGCTATATATTTAGATACGTGTAGCTTTTCAATACCTGTATAATATGAAAAATATTCTCCATTAACTTACATATGAAAAAAAAATAAATAAATAAATGAATAAATAAATAAATTCATTATAAATTTGTCCTGAATTACCATATCGTAACATAAGCAGCGTGGCTTCTCGTCCGTACCCTTTACCTCTATTCGAAATTTCGGCAATCATAATTTCTGTTTCAGCCTCATGTTTGTTATCAGGATTATTGAAAAAAAAATTCGTATCTCCAATCATCGCATCTATAATGATAAAATGAAAAAAGAAAATTACTTATTAAAAAGCTAGCTGATGAATTTGTTTCCCTACAAATATACATTTTGTAATAATACTGCATCCATAATTATATTTTATGCAAGTTTAAAAAGTTATCAATCACAATTAATAGTAAATAATATATAATATCTAATACAAACCAATTTCATTGGCTGTTTCCTCATACTTTTCTTTGTTTAAAATTATAAACGTGCACTCTGAAAAAAAACATGAATTTCAAAAAAGAAATTGTTAATTATTATAAATTATAGAATGATAATTTGTTAAATTGTATTTTAACGTACTGTCATCATCTTCTTGCCAACTTTTTTGCATTTGATATTCTTCTTCTAGAGATAAAGATTCCGAGGCAGTCAAATTTTGTAATTCTACGGATTTCATCCATTCATGATATCTGCAATAATATTAATAACAAATATTGAATAAAAGTAAATATTTATTATAACTTACGTTTCGTTAAAATATTTTGTTTACTTTAAAACGTGATGTTCTCTATAAGGGACTAAAATAACGTTTTTCCCAATAATACGAGTTGTCTTATTAATTTTCATAGTAATTATGAACTAATATACAAACAATCAAAAATTAAAATGACTGACAACCGAGTCACATGTCGACTGACATCCCTTTCAATGAAGTTGATGACATGTGAAGTTAGCTTCAAAGCTGTGTTTTTCTTCTTTGTTCCTCTCATTTAAAATACATTCAAGGAACTCAGTGCAAAAATGACAGCTATAACATTTGAGAACACTGAGACCAAGTATCAGCATAATTAAGTTAACTGCGATTGCACGACGTACAGTCATTAGCATTAATGCCCGGACTTTTCTATCTTCTTCTAGTTTATTGAAATCAAAAGATTAAATAGAAATGACCAAGATCAGGTATTAACGCTAGTAGCTGTACATTGCATGATCGCGTCAAGTTCTAAAGATAATCTCATTTTAGGATATAGATATCGGAGCGAAAAAATATAGAGGCTTTCATTTCATTTAATAATGAAAATATAGTGCTAAAATACATTAATCGTTGAATATATAGTTTTTTTAAAAATATTTTACTTACTATTGAAATATTTAGAAATATATTCTGATATATCTTTGTTGTTGTCCTTTGTTGTTATAAAACAATGTTTTCGCCGGAACATGCCAATAATTTATATATACATATATATATTTATGAAATAATAATTGAAATATAATATTCAATTCATGCGTACAGCTGAGTTTTCGCTTTTCAACCAGTAAAATAAAACGCAAACACTTCTTCGTAATACATCTTTTATTAAAAATAATATAAGTTACAGTAAATAATAATAAAATATATTATTAGTGATCTACGACGAAATGAAATTAAAGTGTTATTCTTCGTACACTACAATATTGCTTGTGATCCACGCCATGAGGTGATTGTGTGATGGCCAGTTGAATAAGTATCTCCTCCCTACAATTATCAGAAATCACATCAATTATCATACATTTACCTTTAAATATTCTATAATTATTTATATTATAAAGTGAAATGAAAACAAATAAGAATTTTTCAGTGTACCTGTGATAACATTAACAATTCATCCTGAGTGTCGACTATTTTGACCAAGAAAGGGGAACCGGGTACCAAAACTCCAGCCCACCGAACCTCGACGCGATAATCCCCTGGTTCAGTCGGGTCGTATCTGCACAATATAATTCTGTCCTTTTGGGTCTCTCTTTGCATCTCGACTCTAAAAGCACCCATGGGACCTCGAACTTTGACTGTTAGTTGACCTGCTCCTGCGCCTCGTGTGTCGCATATAAAGCGAGACTGGAAGGTAGCCAAGACCCCGTGTTCAATTCCCGGACCATACACGCGAACCTTCAAAAAATAAAAGTAATCATTTAATGCACAGGAAGTTTACAAAGCTTTTTTTCTTATTAATGATGAATTTAAGTTAAAAAAAGTTTGTAATTTATATATACTAATTAATTTTAGCAAAACTATGCAACGAAAAATGTCGCTGCTTAATATAGAAATTAGAGTTCTAATCAATGTTTTGTTTACTAATCAATATTGGAAACTTCAAGCACTTTTATATATGAATCATGAGACGTTCAATATACTTCTGTTCAGCATAAATTAAAACAAAACTTATGTATACTTTTGATGCATCGGGCGCTCCAGAGACACGTAGCGTGAATGGTGAACCAGGAACATGTTCACCAGCATATTTAATAGTCAAAGCGTGTCTTCCAGCTTCTTGCGGTTTTACATTCAAAGTAAAAGTAGCATCGCCATGATCGTACAGTTCACAATACGCCACTTTCTGTGGTCCAACGCAGTGTGCTGTTAGCTCTCCTAAAATGTCCAACGTCATTATTATTGACATCAAATCGTTTAATATTATTTCTTAAAAAACAAAACAAAAAAAACAAAAAAACTAAAATTTCGTACCAGGTCCTGCTCTTCGAGTATCAATAAAACTTCTAATTTCTTGTCCCACGATTCCGTATTTGAGTCCGTCACCTGAGCAAACAACGCGCGACGCATCAGCTGCGCTCGTTACCGTTATTTGTAAAGGACAACCTTTCAGTTGCCTGCCGTTCCAAGACACATTCATTAATAAGGAATCCGTTGTAAGTGGAGTGTAACTTGCTCGGAACACGCTGTCACCTAGTAATCACAAATTGATGCCACTTAGTGGAAATGCATAAAATTTCGAATGAAACTTTGATCCAATCTTTGAACTAGTTTTCAAACGAGTACAAAGTTGATACATCAAATTACTTAATTTATAAACTAGAATTTAAAATTCATTGGAATTGAAAACGTATGCATAACAAGCATACTATATTTTTTTAAAACAAATATTTGTTTAAGATCGAATTTGTTGAAATACACGGGTTGTTAATAAAAATGGGTATTTACCCAAGTGTTGCAAGGCGACATCAAGTTCACTTGTCGGGGAGAAAAGTTGCACTTTAGGCGTTCCGCTTCCAGCTTGAGATCCATCGATGGTGAAACTTACTTCTTCTCCGCATTTTGCCGATGTAAGACCTTTGCCTCGTAACATTACACGATTTGAGTCCTAAAAGTAGAAATATTTTTGTTCAAATTAAAGTTCTGCCGCATCGATTAATCGCTAAAAATTGTATATATTTTTTAGATTCATCAAATAAAAAAAAAAAAAAAAAACACACGTACTTCAGAATCGTGGGTGACAGCAAGCTTAGGGGCTCCAGGGAAAGGTACCCCATTGTAGTACAATTCTAATTTATGTTCTCCTCCACCTATTTGCACCGGAGGTACGACTTTAATTCTGTTGTTGGAAGTCATTTCAAAACTCAGTGGTTGATCGTCTATTCTCCCGTGCAATTCTCCAGGTCCGGCTTCCGCAGTATCAAAGCTTATTTTGTTCGTTGGATTCAATTTTAGTCGACCGAGTTCGTCGCAAAGTGCATTCCAGCCTCCTGCATATAAAATTAATTTCATTAAAAGAAACTTAATAACAGAGTGAGCACATAATTTAATGAATTAAAAAATTGTCCAACTAGTTTGTTATATAACGGTTGAACCTATTCCCAATAAGTCGTGTTAAACAAAACCGGATATATAGTTATCATCGTAGCCATCATTATAAAAAGTTTTCAATAAACACACGACTTATCAGAAAAAATTTAATGAAAGTTGCAATTTTGTAATTTTACATAATTTCAGTATGAATATATTTGTGAAAATGATTCAATAATTCAAGCTGAAATACAAAATATGCCATTAATGATCTAAGTATGCATTTATTATGGTTGAAATTGAAGTGGTAAATTAAATATGAATAAATCAAATAAAAATCTTTATATATATTTACGGAAGTAGAAAATTAGATCGAATAACTTAAATTAAATATATGCACGAAATATATCTAAAAGTTTACAAGTGTGCTGTGGTTGCTAATCTTCAAAGACTCCAAAAGTTTCTCAATCCGAGAAAATTTCATTAGAAATGTCTCAAAATAAAACATTTTTTTTAGAGTGAAAGAGACCCAACCTACTACATGTCACCATCGAATTCAAAAACTCATGTTTTATCCTAAAATATTAAATCTAAAACTTTAAATTAAACATTGCAAATTACCAATAACTCGCAGGTTTCGAGTATCGATAATTTTGGGATGCCAAGGTGATCCCGGCAATTGTTGTCCGGCGCAAACAACTCTCACGTCGAAAACTCCCACTTCGTTCGGAATGTATGAAATATTCCAAGTCCCAGGATTCGCTCCAGCTTCTATCGTGGCCTTCGATACACTATCTGGTCCATCAACCTGTACATAATTATACCGATTTGATTATCACATCGTAAAAACTAAATTAGTTCAACCGTATTCGAAGACGAAGTTTTTCAATCTCATGCAATTACCTGAACAGCCGGAGGACTTCTGGTACCAGAAACTACGAAGTGAGCCGTTTTTCCAACGTGACCACTTATCAATCCCTCCCCTTTGGCTCGTGCTTGCCCCGCCGCTTCCACCGTGCACATTAACGGACTATTTGGTATCGTGATTCCACCTGATTCGCACAACACAATATGTTTATTTTCCTATCCACTTATTACCACGTTACAAGATCAATTAGCGTGTAAGCATTCTTTTTTAGGTCAATTCTTCGGCAACCAAACAACCGTAACTGCTCTATTTCTAATTGCCTTGGAACGTCACGAATAGTTGGCTTTTTATGCGTGAAAGTTTTCTTATTGATAAAATATTTAATTAACGACACATTGTAACGATCTTTTGAAATTTCAAACTCTGCAGTGAAATCGTGGAACTTTCATTTTCATTATGGTCCGGCCAAAGTGAGTTTGAATGATTATGTAAGTGGTTGAAATTTATTGTTTTGATTGTACCGTTTGAAAATACGTAATAGAATCAATCTTACCGTATGTTATATTAATCATATAAGTTCCTGGCACGCTGGGTGAAAATTCAATCATCTCTGCTCCGTCATTCAGAGAACTCACTTGCAAAGGAAGCTCTTGACCCAACGGACTGGTCGTCGTTACGTCCAAATCTGCCATTCCCGCGTCGGATTTTATGACTAGAAATTATGCATTTATCATCACGGAAATCGAACGATAAATTGAATTATACTTAAACGATATTGTAGTTACCGCTGAACAATTTTACGATTGTTCCAAGTATTCATTTATTTATATTTGCACAAATCTGACTTAAGAAACCACATGCTACCGAACAAGTTCACATGGCTGGTGCATCAAACATTTCCAAACGATAACGCCACGTTCGCTTTTCCAGTCTTTGTACTATTCGCTTCCAAAATCATATTTTGAATTTTAATCACGCGATGAAATGTGACAAAATGAATTTGAGATTATCCCAAACATTTGTGCATTGTTAC
>JABFOV010003734.1:0-15531 GCA_022817685.1 Aradophagus sp. ZL-2020
ATGCATGTTGCTATACATGTATAATGAAAAACAGGTTGGCTACGAAACAATCTGTTTATCACTGAAATCACTCGTAATCGCATCTTATTTCACACTTTATGTTTGTTTTGCGGCCGCGTCGTTAATCGTTTCGCTTACGAACTCGTAAAATTGCACGAAACTCGGATTATTTACTGCGACGACACTGTCAAAAAAGTCTAATTGATATTTCGTGCTGAAAAATCGAAAGGAAATCAATTTGTTTTTTGCGGAATCGGATTCTAATTGGCTGCTGATGTAATCCACTCGATTATACATGCGTTATTTACTAGAACTTTTGATGCGAAATGATCTAGAATACCTTTTTTTTCTTCCGTCAAATTAAATACCGCTTTATCGCGTCATTCGAAAAGGAATATTTTTCGTCAACTTCTATTGGATATCAAAAAATCGAATCGAAAATTTATTGCCGATGTTATCTCCGTTTTCTCGACAAAATTGTATTAATAAGTAATTAAGGGGATCCCGCTTTATCAGCTTTTCTACGTAACGACGACGTCGGCTTCTGAATTAATCAAATGATTAAACGATAATCGTAAAATGTGAAAATGCGATAAGCCGTGATAAACTAATCACAATTAATTGAAACGGCCGAAAAATCCGGTTCGAATTGTTCGCCACCAATATTTGTACACTGATTTCGTATGGTGACTCATTTTGGAGCCAACGATTGCCTGTTTCTTTATTCATTGCACGTACAATGTAGACCGAGATGAAACGAGTGTCCATAGCAATTGTTAATCGCGAGTTCTGAAACACGTAAAAAAGGTGACTGGGGAGAAAAAAACTTTACATGTGTTTCCATGCTGGCGCGTGACTGATTTGCATTTCATCATGCATTTTTTGTGCCCGGACATTGATCAATAGTTGAAAAACAGATACATTTTCAGTAATGACAATGATAAAAAAACAGTTAATAATATATTTATATGATACAGCAGCAGATAAGACGAGTGAAATACATTTTAAATGAACGATTATCGATAATTAAATTAAGATTTTATAATCCACATAACTTTGAATGTGTGTTAATCGCCGCATTCTTTTCTTTTATATCAACAGCTTGCGGAAAATTTCCATAACATTAGCGTTTGGAAAATTACATTGAGAGAAAAATCGTTTTAAGAATGACTCTATTTCTTATTTAAAGTGTTGTATGACGTTTGTATGAAAAGTCGGCGACTTGCATTTCGTGCAAGTTACGGAGAAAATTTTAAATTAACTATCATATATTTAAATAACACTGCCGTACAACACTTTTTATATAAAATATTCAAAATGTTAAAATTACTGTTTTCAGTTTAAGAAAATTGAATAAAATTGAATAATACTATACGCAGAAAGTTCATCGAACTTGAACATCTTCTGAAGATGAATTTTTACTACACCGACGTTTAAATGTGAAATGATTTTAGTTTACTAAAATAAAAAAATGGTTTTACGTGTCGCGGTGGACTATAAATATTTCGAGACCATTTTCTTGCAAAGACGTGATCGCGACTATAATTTTCCTTGAAATTTCCATGCAATGCTTGGAAACTTGCTCGACTTCACGACTTTATGTTCTATAGTTGTGTTTCATTAACAACATCGAACTTTTACATTTGCTACGCAGGTCATATTACGAAATATTTGATCTGATTTTTTGAATTTTTCAATGGTATATGGAGAAATTAAAAATTCAAAGTAATATTAATACTGAGTTCATCTATCGACGATATTCATCTTTAAAATTGTTTTCATTTTCAATTGTAAAGATCGCAATCGTGTTACTACCTTTCCAGAGCAAAGTGTATTTGAATTTGAAACACTGACTGTGATCCCCGCAAGTATATCGCTCAAGAAACAGCGAGTTTATACCGAGCAACTAATTTTTTTTTTTGGATTTCGGAAGTTTGCAACGCTTTGAATATTAAATCATGACTGTCGCTCTCGAATAAGTAAAAAATTGTGTATAAGAAACGTAAACTTACTTCCTATAAACAGAAAATATACATAAAAGAATTTTGTTGAATCAAACAAAACTTTACGAATTTGAAAGAAAGACAATTTTGAGAGATCATAAAAGGTTGTAAAAAAATATCACCGATTATGTAAAATAAAATCGTTCTTGATCAATATGCATAAATAAATAATATAAATAAATTACATGAATTACAAAATACATAATTTTGTTTTCATTAATAAATTTTGAAAACTTAAAGTGTGTAAAAAGAAAATGTGTCGTAAAAAACTTACCATTAGTTTCTTTTTCTAGCTTTTTGGTCAATTCAACGCCAGACAACCGGTTGTCCAGTTCGTTGGTCAGATGGGCATTTCCCACCTTGCCATTGGAATTACGGAACACCTCGTCGAAGCTCTTCCGGTAGCTTAGCAGCTTAATTTCGCGCTGCGCCTCACAGTCGTAATTGTCCTTGATCTCGAATTTGGTCATCTTTTCAAACTGTTAACTTACTGGGTCAAAGGTCACCGAACGAGAGGGCGAACTCGGTCCTACGTGAGATCCATCGTGACTGACTTTTCGTCGCTGAAAATGTCCGCTGGTCAGCAATCGGTCTGGTTAAATGCCACTTTTCGACGCCGAACACATGCCACAATGTTTCATCATCCTCAACTTTTCCTAAACCATCGAAACACCACGCCTCATTCTCGCCTCCTAAAATCAACCAATGAACTTCTATATTTCATTTTTTTTATCTTTGACCGAGCGATAACGCATCATAGCTGTGATATATCATTTTTCCTTTGTTATATTTTCATAATTGGAGATGTCAATCAGTAAAGTGTCAATTTAAGTCATTTGAAGAAATGTCGTGTCACGATACAATGGGAACAATATTTGATTGATTCAGCAACATATTTGCGTAGATCGATGAAATTACATACACAAGTTCATTTTTTGTTTATCTACAATAAAAACAGTTGGCCGCAGTTTTTTTTTTATAAAAAATTATAAAAAACAATGACTTTGGTATTTAATTAATCTAAGTTTGAACATAATAATATTCAAGTTTGCATTATAATATATTAATTGCAATGTATAATTGTATTCACTTGCAAGTATTATGAACAATTGTTTGTATATTGAATAGCATATAAAAATTCATAAGTAATTTATAAATTTCAGCTTATAATGGTTGTTAATTGTTCTTATATTGACAGATCTAAGAATACTAAAGTTCAATATTGATTATCGATTGTAAGATTGTGTTCCAATGATTGAAATAGTTAAATCATGTGCAAAAAGGACGGAGCATAAGGAAATAATTACTGTAGACGGTAATTAACGCTTGGGTCTTTCCGCGGTTTATAGTTCCATGAGTTTTCACAGCAAAGCATTTTTATGATATCTTTGTTTGATCGCTACGTTGCATTGGTATCGATTTTTCGATACCATTTGTTAAATTTATCTCCTAGACGAACTGAGTACTTTCAAAAATATTGTTTTCATCATACAAGCCCTTATTTTTTTTCGTTTCTTTCCACGTGCTGTTCAGTATTATAAAGTTGACAGAAAAAAAATCTTCCTGTGACAAGCCAATTACTCTTCTTATGAACACACGGAAAGGAAAAATCGGTGAATTTTTTATTTAGTAAACAATTGTTCTGTACAATATTATACCAAAATGTATATATACATTTTAGCAGGTACATATAAACGGTACATATATATACCGCTTATACCAAAATGGTGCAAAAAATATAAAATAGATTCAAGCAAAAAAGGTTATTTATTAAATTTGTCGAATTTTTGTTTCCATGTAGATTTTTTTTTTTTTTTTTTTTTTGTTGAATATTGATAAAGTTTAAGTTGATAAAGTTTGACGATTGTTTCAATTACATTGAAAGTCGGAAAAACAGTTGGAATCAATCATTCAAGTCAATAATTGTTCAACAAATATTTCTCCAGATTTTTACAGACTAGTTTATTTTTTCAGGGAGAACGTTGGATCTACAAAAATATTGTTGAAAAAACAAAATGTTTGCTAATTCAACAAACCATTTTGTAAAGCGACCAAAATTTTTTCAAAATCAATAAAATATCCTTTGCGTGTTTTCTTTCGTTGTTTTATATCTCTCCCAATTTGCTCTCCGACTGTATTTTCGTTGATTCGTATCAAATTATGATCATAATATTATACTATACTTATTTGTGATTGTGCTTATTCATTTCCGATCTCCGACATTCTTGTATCATTATTTATGATTTGTTTTCCAAATTAAAATCGATTACTGTCGGACTTGGTCGAATAAATATTTGAGATCGATAGACGGGTCGCAAGAAATTTCGGGAAAAAGTCACTCGGTAATGGAAAACAAGGGATCAAAGGTAGAACGAAGCGACAAGTTCTTTCACCGTGACAAGATAACGAGAACGAAATCAAAACAAAAGGGTAATTACGAGATCGGGCAACTTACATTTGTACAAGACGAACAAATAATTAATGCCCGACGGGTTATTTGCGTTGAAATTCATGAGCTCAAAAAAGGACATCAATTATTCATCAGATTTATCGAGCCGCGAAAAAACGATTAATGATATTCCGCGATTTTCAAATTGTGCCGACCTTGGGGCCGAGCTGAAAAATTAGAGCTCGCGCCGGTACTTCGAATCGTTCTTAATAAGTTTCGAAAACTTGATAAAGCAATTATGCAACGATGGCAGCCGCTCTTAACGGCCGGGAAATATTTTTTAATTGACACTCACACTGAAAATCGCCTCGCGTCGAACGAAACTTTATACTTTATTACCGCATAAAAAAAAACTAAAAAAACAAAAAAAAAGTTTTATTCACTGCGAGCGAGTTGCGATGCAACGATTTCCTTGAAAAATTAGAAAAAGTATTTTGTTATTATTTAACATTTTCCTTAATTAATTATTTAATTAATTAACAGATTAATTATTTAATTAATTGGTTTTTACAGTATGAATGATTGTGCAACTTTGTCGTTACTGAAACGTTGACAAAAATGTAATAAGGTTTAATCATTGTTTTGTGAACCACGTTCTCCTTTGTTTTTAATATTTTTCCTTTAACGCTAAGGGTCTATTCTTGTTCGGTAAAATGAATTTATAGATTTTCAGGACCGTCTTATTTATTGGTCTGATGGTGATTTGTTATGCACATAACATTATATTAATTGCACCGAGGAAATAAAACCAACAATGTTAAACGTTAAATTTAAATAAATTTGAGATGCCAGACGACCAGTAAGGAGATTAGATTGAAAATTTATCGCGATTGAATGTTGAAAATCGATTTTGGTTAAGAAAAATGATCATTGATTTTTTTCAATTACAAATAAATCAAATAAAAAGAATTTTTTATTCATGAAAAAAAATTTACTATCGACAGAAAAAGTATATTTTTTTAATTGTAATTACAAAAATATTGTTATTAAATAAAATAAAAATCAGTCACGACAATTCATTTTATGCGTTACCAGTTATTGTCAAGGGGTCACATGTCTGGGCCGTAAGGTCTCGATAGCTAATTGCTCTTATCTCAAATGACCCTATTGTTTCTTCTCAAGTTTATCGCTGTTTAACATCGATAAACATAAATTCCAACTTTTCATCAGAAATCCTAACATACGTACGAATTTGAGATACGCTATTTTTTTCTGACGTAGTCATCAAACTCTTACTTCAAATGAGCAAAAACTTTGGAAATTTTGTTCGGAAAACATGTTCTATTTAAAATTAGTTATAACTGAATTTAGTGCAAAAACTTGCAACATTTTTTATACAATTTATACAGAATAAGTGATGTTTTAATTTTGGATGAGCTTTAATGTTTCATATTCAGATTCAACTGGAATTTTAATTCATTAAAAAAAAAAGTTCCAAACGTCCTGCACATTTTATCGGCTGTTAAGAAATGTCGCAGTTATGGAATGGATTTGATCTAATTATCGATTGGTCTACTTTTTGTTTCCCATGTGTCGAGTCATTGGCCATGGAACGGCAAAAACGAGACCTACCAATCGTCTATGAACTTTTGACAAATCAGAAGGCAAGCTTATTGTAATTGCACAAGTGCGCTTTTGACGCGGTACGTTACATGAAATCGCTTGCAATAGCCGGAATTTTTTGCTTCGACGTGTGAAGGCAATACCAATTTTGATCCCTATTCTCGACGCACTCATGACGTCATTTTTTCAACGATGTAGCCGATTAATTATGCGACTTCAACGGCCGAGAACGTAATTCCGCGAGTCAAGGAAAAAGGAAAATTTTCTTCGAATGTTTCTGTTCATCTTACGGCGATAACCTTTTTTTCTAACTGCAACGAATTTTCAAATTTTCACATTTACCTGTTTCTGCGCATCAAACCTAGTCTTACAAATTCATATTTCATACTTCTAATTTAAACGAAAAATATCATTCTTAAAGTAATTGGAGCACAAACATTATTCGGCATTTTTTAAAGATAAATAATTTAATTTGTTCAAATCCTCTCTTCGGTAAATCTTTTGATGTTCAGAATTAATCGTTAAAATTTGTTGACCACTTATTATAGATACACGATATCAAAAGCAAACGAAATTCGTTGAAAAGTGGTTATGAAAAGTGGACGTATTATCGACTGCAAAGTCATTGTTGTGCTAAAAGCACGTGGTCGTGTATTATTTTGTACAGTTTCTCAACAACGGTTGCAAATGAATATTTCAGCGATGATTCATTCACTTGGTTCAGGTGTGCTTGTTTGGATAGATAAAGATGTTAACGATCACCACCTTTAGAATCATCTCGCTCTATTTACCCTGATATTGATACCAATTCAACACCGTTCGGCTGATCTGACAGTTTACTCATTTCGAAGATATTTTCATTTCACGTATTGCTATTACGATACACGTTACAAGCCCCCTCGTATGAGATATAATGCATTTCCAAACATCCTGTACATAGTCATGTGTGAAGACTATGCTTTCACTGCATGATTTGAATATTAAATTAGAGAACATATGAATGGAGGAACAGTTGCAACAACGTTTATTACTATGTTTTTATGTTCCATTCACCTTGCTTTAGCTGACATAATTATTTGTATTAATTTATATGAAGAACAATAGAACTTTGTATGAAATTTCATAATAATTAGTTAGCGTTCTACTTATGAATGGATTAGTGTGAGTTGTTGCTTTCCACGTTGAGAGTAAAGAAGTGATGAAAAATTATATTTTTTTAAACATCTCCCTGACAAACAAAACTCAAAGTTTTAGAAACAAATTATTTATATTCACTTTTTTTTCATGTAGAAACAAGTCCCAGTTTTCAATTTCAATAAGAAATAAGAGATGGCTAAAGAAATGTGATTCATTAAAGTGGATTTCATTTCTTTATCTAGTATGTCAATGTCTTCGAGTATAAATTAATCTCTAAGCAACATTATTTGATTATCAATTAATTAGCGAATTGCAGTTTGGACTTATATTACTTAGATAAACTTAACAATTATCTGTAATAAGTTCTTTGACTCTAAATTCAGCTTACCAATTGATCATTTGATTAATATATAATGGAGAATAATTTGAATGAAAAAAATTTCATTTTTTTTTTTTGTAAATTATATTACAAATTAAATGGATATTCGAATAGTGTGTCTATGCCTTTTAATTTTTTATTAAAATAAAGCATTGTGTCGAACATCCTTCAATTCTGATTTTATAATTTATAGCATTCAAATTTTAACTTTTCTATATAGGTGATAGACCTTTTTTTTATGTATTCTATGAAAGAGAACAGAGCAAAAAACTTTTTAGAAGATACTTTGCTAATTTTCTATTTAAAAAAAAACACTCTACTTAAAAAAAAACTGAGGTAATTAAACATCCCCAAAAAACTCAAATCCTGATTTGTTCTCAATTAATGACACGTGTAAACAACTGGATTTTCCTGTAAGTGATAAATGTAAAGGAATTATCAGGCATTTTTAAGAAAGAATGTTAATTCATCTGAATAATTACAATATACTCGAATACAAGCGAAGAATTTCAGACACGTTTCTGATTATTATTTTATCAATGATTATAAAGTTTGGTGCGTTCATATAACATAATTATTAACGAATCTTCAATCTGGGAAGTGTATAAAATAAATTTTCGAATGTAAATAACTGAAAGCACGTATGCATCGTTACATTGTTACTGAAATTTCTTGTATTATGATTAATTTAAATTGATATTTACAACATTTCCTTCTTACAATTCATTCATTTTTCCTGGTGTTGAAGATGCACATTAAGATATATACGATAATACATTTATTAAAATTTTAAATTCAATGATTTTTAAACATTTAGTAACAATCTATTAATCGAAATAAACAAAAAGATATTTTAAATAAGTGATATTGAAAGCAAAGTATTAAATAAAAAGTTTGTAAGGATTATACTTGAAAATTACAAACATTTTTTTCCCACCTTCGACAATTTTCGCTCAATGTAATTAAAATATCTGATACAAGTCCATGATTCAGCATGAAAAAAAATTCGATTCAATCAAACTTCAAAGTGAACAGCTGTGAATGAAATGTTTTGAAAATAAACCGATTGACAACGTCTTCGAGTCAACCTGGAAAGTTTTTCTACAAAGAAATCAATGCTCAACGATTCACATCATTCATTATCCGTCATTGCTTTAATACGATTCTTGTCATAGTACCTCCTTAATTCATCTTAAATCACAAAATGTCTAATACTTTTTGCAACATTAATTCAAAACCGTTTCATAAAAAATACAAATTTAAGACAAAACCGACCATGAAAAAAAATAACAATTTGATCATAACTTTTATCTTACGTCAATGCTGCGTAACAATGGTTTGCAATCATCGCACATCAACTTACGATAACCAAATTTTACGTGCACAAAAATACTAGAGTGATTGAAACATGTCAAAGAAAAAGGAACTAGAAAACAAACAAAATTTGTGTTCTAAAAAAAGATGAAAAAAAAGAGCGTAACGTAACATCATTATGAAATAACATACTTACTGTGTTTTCGTGTTTTTCTGACGTTTCAGTATTATCCCAACGCGAAACGGTAATAGTAACAGACAGCAATCACTTTTTCAGCAGCATGCAATCCGAGCACTGTGGGGCGCGAAAGTGAATTTCAAAAAATATTCTATGTAAACAAAGTAAAAAGTAAAAAAAAAAATTGGAACAAAAGGAAAAAAGTTGGCGCGACGTGTTCGCCCGCGAAACGTCGCGTGAGAAGTGCCGAGCGCGAGCCCGACCGGCAGCGAACGTCTTAACTCGAAACAATCTCCGCGCGTATTACCGATCCAACGTCGCCTGTCGAGCGCCGACACGGAATGCTCCATGTTTTGCTCGGCTATCAGGTTTTTATAACCGAACCGACACGGTTTTTCCCCTATCGGCAAGCGCGCGATTCACTTTTACTGATGTTTACATTTTGAAAAACCGCGTTTTTCCTCCTTCGGAAATCCTCGTTCCTCGTCCGAATCAAGGGCCGACGAAAGAAGAGGAAAATCGACGTGATCAAGCAAAGGATTCGAGGGAAAGTTTTTTTTTTTTTTTGCGAATCGTGTCTTGACATTAATTCACTTTTCGTCATTTCAAATTCATTTTGAAACAAACGTTACACAGACAAAAATCCACTTTTCGTTAGAAAAGGAACATCTTTTTCTTTGGAATCCTTTTCAATCAATGTGAATCCTTTTAAACCAAAAGTATTAATTTGGAAAGAAAAAGAATACATTTTCTTTCAAAATGGTAAAGTTTTAATCGACTGTGTAGCTCCTTTTGGAAGAAAGGATCCTTTTGAATGGAAAAGATTCATTTTGGAAAAATATTGAGTTCCTTTTAAATTGAAATAAAAAATTTTGGACCCAAGGACATTTTTAAGAGGGTATCTTATTTGTTAACATTTATATTTTTTCAGCTCCGTGTTAAGCGCATCGTTTTGTAACTTTATAAAAAGATTAGTTTTCTTTTGTTTGTGAAATGCGCGCAGAAAATTTTTCTGTACCCATTTTCTGATTTATGAAAGTGGACTTATTGGTGAACGTTTTTCACGTTTTCGAAAATATATTGGAAAATTATATTCGCTTTTAAATTTCCGTATCAACGCAAGTGCAATTTTTCGTTTACAAAGTTTTTCATTCTGTGCGTCAACGCTTCGACAGTGACACGCCGCTTTCCTTAATTGATAGATTATTTTTAAGGATAACGTCCCTAATTTCAATAATTCCAAAATCACATTATTTTTAGCTCCATTTTCCTGGTGTATCCGTTTGTGATGTCATGTTCATTCACTGAATTCAACGGTATATTATTTTAATTACTATTGACGCAAAGCAAAGATTTTACGCACATGTATTCTGAATTATTTATTATTTTATAACAATTAAAGTCAATTAATATAATCCTAGGATCGTCTAAAAATAATATCTCGATGTAAATCAAGGAGTAGTTGCGTACATTGATAATAAAGTTCATATTGAATTAAAAGATAATTATTTTTTTCTACGGTTTAATGAAATAAGTATGAAGAAAATATACGCACTTTTTAATTATATATTCGTCGATGTTATCTAGAAAAATGTCTTAAATGGCAATACAAGATTCTTAAAATAAACAAGTAATATTGGTTGTATTTAAGTAATTTAAAACTCAAAAAATAAACTGTAAATTTTCTATTACGAACATTTAAAAAAATTTAACAAATTTTCTTTACTCATTAAAAGAACTTATAGAAAAACTAATATAAAAGAGCGTATACTATAATTATTTTATATTATCCATAAATTAAACAATCATAAAAATTAATTTTTAATACGCATCATGCTGAGCAAACATAAATCTGAGTAAATATTTATGATCTGCAGTAAAACTATCTGACTTCATTTCCAGTTTTTTGTTATTCTGTTAAAACTCATTATGATTATAATTATTATTTTTTAATATATTTTTCTTGCACATATAAATTTGATTGTAAAACCGGCTCAAAACATTTTTTATATGCTACGTACACGGGAATCAAAATTAGGACTTTACACAATGAACTGAAAGAAAAATTGTAAAAATCAATGAAACCCATCCCCCCATTTTTCAAGTGTCATAGAATTTTACTTTCGAATAAATATGAAATTTCCATTGCGTTTTAAAGAAATTTTAATGCGACGATTCATAGGATTTTACTGTCAAAATGATGTTTCATTGTACAATACCCCAGTTTTTCTTTCCGAGTATGCAAACTTGATTTTTTAAAACAATTCTATTAATACGCTTATTAAGAATTTTTACTATTGCCACAGATTTTTCTTTTTTTTTCTTTCTATATTAATAATCTTACTTGAAAAAAAAATTACTCGAGGGGAAAACCCAAAAGTAATTATGTTCTCATCCTGTCATTGGTCCAAATGATTCATCGCACGTAGTTCAGTTTCCTCTTGGCATCTGCAAAGTATAATAGTGTATTAATCACATAATATTAAATGTGCGAACATCAACAATGTACGCACCACATTAAACTGTTAAAACAGTACAATTTATCTGTTCAAACAATTTTCGCTTAATTGCCACGTTTTTAATAACTGTTTGAAGTGCTTCGACGATGATATTGTCGTATCCACAATTTTTATCCGCATAATATAAATATATATATATAATAAATATATATATACATATACATCGTTTTTAGTGGATAATCAACCACCTGACGCCGAAGGAATATTGGAAAAAAGGCATCTTCTCAGAATGCGATATAATTATACAGTTAACACATCTTCCTGAATTAACAAGTTTTCCAAGACAAATGTATTACTGGACAATTGTCTGTCACGCCCGATGCGAAAAAGTATGGTATTTTAACATCAGCTGTGAACTGAATAGATTATTAAAGTTTCCTCGTATATTTGTTGTTAATGTTAATTGTTCTTTTTGCATGAATAAAATCGGAATTACAATTAAGATCATAACATAATTCAGGAAGCTTGTTTCCATTTATCTCAACAAACGTTCAAAGCTGAAATCATTTTATTAATAACTATCATGGGACAAATTTGTTGGTTGACTTCAATTGTTTTCAGGATATGGCAATGCTATTAATTTTGATAAATTTTAATAACTTTATTTGATTATTTTCTGCTTTCTTCTTACAAGTGTTTAAATTTTTTCATTAACTTTTTATTTATGTTTTAACAATTTTAATATGACAAATTAAAGATACACTTGGAAATTTCAATTGAAAAAAAATGATTTTTCAAATTACTCTCGACATTTTTTTGTTTACAAGTGTCACTTAAATATCTTGCATTTTTCGTGGTTAATAAAAAAAGTAATGTAAAACTATATTATACATGCCATCAACTCCAATATGCGTCGCCGATAATTTCTACTCAAGATGTTTTCAAAGTATGCCGGACTTCTGAATAAACTTTTTTTTTTCACACGAGGGGTGTGACTAGTTTCATTTCCAGTACATTTCCATTTTTCACTTTATCCTCTTTTTTTCTCCCGTCACCACATATTTTTCGTTCGATTGGATATTCATCCATTCATTTCAGCGGATTCGTGCAAATCTGATAAATCAAGATATGTAACACGTGATGCGCGATTCGCATAATTATTCAGCGCTGAAGCACTCGCGGCATGTAAATGTCCATTTTCGACGAACAAAAAACTGGAGGAAAAAAATAATTTTGAATACCAAAGCCAAACCGCGAGCCGATTAATTTGAGTCCATGAATAATACCTGTCGTTGGTTTCATAAATTTACGTCGCTTGTGTGGGATCAAAATTTTTCCACCCATTCTGAGGCGATTCGTAAAGCGACTTGATCAAATTATAGTGCAACAACTACAAAACGAACATGTGCATGTAACGATATTTATTTCGATAATTATACTTCTTCGGATAATCGAAAATTAATTTTTAATTGAAAAAAAGGTGAACGAAAGGAAGAATGAAAAATTACTCTGCCCAAAGTGAAGTAATAAAAAGTAGGAAGAACGTGCATAATGGCCATCTTCTTCTCAACTCGTGTCACTCTTTCTTTCGCGCTCCTGAAGCATTTACAAATTCATGAAACCGATTTCAGCAATACTGCAGATGCGTATTGCATAATTCGATAGCCGCTATGCATCGTTAACGTCGACACTCGTAGCCTTCCGCACTGGCTGTCGGTTTCTGCTCGGCACGCTTCTTCGGTATATCTCAGCGTTTCCGGTATCTTACGTCACACGAATTGGCCGAACTCGTCTGCAAACAAAGAAGAAAAAAAGAAGAAAATAAAAATAATCAAAAGCATGAAATGACTTTTTAATTATCCGGTGGTGTGATTTCGTAGCTTGCGTCAGTGAGAGTATTGCTGTTATCGATCGTGACGTATTGATCTAACCGATTTGGTCCGTTTACGATCGATTAAAATTTATTTCAATGGAATTCGATATTTGTAAATCAATTTTTACGACAATTCAATCGGCCTCACAATGACAAAAATACACTTTTCCTTCGAAACGGATATTCTTTTTCATCTTTGCAATCCTTTTCAATCAACGTGAATCCTTCCGAACCAAAAGTATTAATTTGGAAAGAAAAACAATTTTTTTTTTTGGAAATTATGATATTTTAATCGACTGTGTAACTCATTTTGGAAGAAAAAGATCCTTTTGAATGGAAAAGATTAATTTTGGAAGAATATTAAAACCCTTTTAGATCGAAATGAAAAAATTTGGACCAAAGGACCTTTCTAAAATTGTAAACAGAAACAAATATATTTATATCAAGATGGAAAAATCAACATTACAGAAAATATGTGCAAGCAATTGGGTTAATATCGATTTTATTGGATTTTTTAAATTATTTTTCTTTTCCGTGGACATTAACTTCTTATTGATTTAGGAACATAATGGAAGTCACGTAGAGAAGTTACAGAACAATATTATTTGATGATTTAATCTATCGTTTTATGAATCAGTGTTTGAGACGCCGTTTAGATGCGCCTTTATTAATCAACAAATATTTCCTGTTTTACTCCCGTTTCTCTACTGTTGTTGATTATGAACCAAACGGCTTTGGTGGTACGAAAAATACGAGCCACGTAATTAGTTAACTAACCCGACGATTCGCATAACATTGTTTTAACGATGTAACTTTCGGAAAATAATAAATCAGAATTCACGACCTCTTATCTTGTTTTGCATCTCGCGGAGGCAATGCGAGCGAAAATCGTTTCGTACAAGCCGAAACCGGGCCCGGCTCATTTTTCACCACCAGTGTTTGTTCGCGCTGATTACGTGTTTTTCAGCTGGTAAAGATAATTTATAATTGCCGATAAATTCTTCGGCTCATTCGAGAACGAGGCTTTTGATTTATGTCATTTTCAGTATGAAATCTCAGCGCAAAGAAAGAGGTGAAAAGCTTTACTAATTATTTGGAGAACATTTTCTTGACAGCAAAATTGGAGAACACGTGCATTATAATTTTTCCACTTTGTGATAATAAATTACAATTACTACAGATTTTAATAAATATATAATATATATAAATAAACGTTTATAAATTTGATCACTTTTCTTCAATTCATAATCAACATTCGTGCAACTTTTTTTTTTTTGTTCAAATCCGAACTCGTATTTTACGTATGTATGGGACTTTTTTCATTTTTAAGAAAAAAAATTCTACGTAATTACTAAAAAATTATTTACATTTATAGTATATATAATTTAATTTGAATAATTGGTACCTTTCACAATTGATTGCCGGCGTTGGAGATTAGGCGTCGTGGATATGAATCTGGATATCGGAAAAGGCAGTTGTTTGCAGTTAAAACGGCCGTTTCGATGCAACGAGAAGGATGAAAATAATTCGGCAATGAAGAGTGCCGATGTAGGCTCGTCCCACCATCGGACGAGGTGGCCGAGTGGTTAAGGCGTTGGACTGCTAATCCAATGTGCTCTGCACGCGTGGGTTCGAATCCCATCCTCGTCGAGTTTTACTCTATTTTTTGCCAAATCGACCAACACTAATGCAAAATCAATTATTTTCATATTTAATTACCATATAACAATTTAAATTTTTTTACGACAGATTATTTGTATTCCTCGAGAGAAAATGATAACAATATGTACTCAACGTGTTTTGCAAATTGTTTTTACAACGATTTCAGAGCTCAAATTAGGTCACTACGATCAAAAGACATTTCATATTCGCACTTATCACAATGTGTTCGTTTTTAAAACTTTTTTATTATGAAATTGTTGCATTAATAGGTGATTTTAACAATGACAACAAATTATTAACTTATGTAACGTCAAATCTGAAAATCAAGTCAATTTACTGTATTTGGATAACGAAAAAAAAAAAAAAAAAAAAAAAAAAAAGGTGGAAAAAAAAGAAGGAATGTGACAAAAAAAGAAAATATAACAATAAATGGCAAAAATGTCACAATAGGTGTGTCAACTAATGGCAGTAATATCACTAAGGAGGGTACGCACATCGTCGTACGTCGAAGTAG
>JABFOV010003735.1:0-15527 GCA_022817685.1 Aradophagus sp. ZL-2020
GCGCCTACTTGTCTCCTCCAGCGGACGAAAGAGCTTCGGACTTTCGTTGGACTTATGGGCTACGTGACCCTTGTAAAAAAATATTGTTGAAAACTGTCGAAACCCCGATCAACGAATGGTTTTCAATCCTACTTTTGTCTAGTTTAAATGATAATTTCAATTTATTAAAATATCGCATTTCAGGATCGAGTATTAGGATCGATAAGGCAATCGTCCTGGCATTTTGATGAGGGACATTGTTGAGGATCCTTAGTAGAGATCCTGGTAGATATCCTGAATATATATGATGAGGGAAAGATTCATCCTTAATATTTGATCCAAAAATACATTATAGTCAATAAATTTCAATCAGAATTTATCCAAGACAAAGTAGAGTCACTTATATCAAATTTGATCTTTTTTGTCATTCATGATACAAGGAATCTTAAAAATGATATTTGCTTGAAACGAAAAAGTGATTTAGACTAATCGGGGTGTCTCTTGAGTTTTCAGACTTTTTTTTCTTTTTTTACAAGACTCGCGCTACGACTAACAACAGCAAAGCCGCGTACAATTCGGCCGAGGTGTGAATGGTCGCGGTTTCGGTTGGTCGTGTGGGATTCAGGGTTGTGTTGGATGTTTATGGTACGTAAACTCTCGTCGTTAGTTTCTCCGGCTTGGAGAACAGGGCGCGCGTTTTTCGTTTTTATCGTTTATGTCTACAAAAAGTCGTATCGAAAACGGGCGGCGCGGCCTGAGCGCCGCGCGTATCCGTCCTTGGCTGCGTCTAAAAATCACGCTCCTGCGAAAATGTGTGTCGAAACGGCAGAAAATAAAAGTCGAAAAAACAATTTAAAAAATTGGTACAAAAAAAAGACAAACCCGCGCGTGCGTACTCGTGTTATTTACGCCGGAAATTGTATAAGCACCTAAGGAATCGCCATGACAATTCACTTTGGCGTTTACCAAAGTGAGTATCAACGCGTAACCGAGAACGAATTGCGAGGAACGAATCACAAAATTGTTGAGTAAAATGAAAAACAAAAAGTCAAACTCGATCAAACAAAAAGAAAAACAATGTCGACAGTGAGAAAAAAAAAGCAAAAAAAAATAAATAAATAAACGTGGACGAAGGAGAAAACAAAATGCCAAACCGAAAAAGGCGAAAATCGCTTGATCAAAAATCACCCTGGCAACAGTAATAATGGTCGTAATCATAATTATAAATAACAATGACATTACGGTGGTAATGCGAGAAAAAAAAAGATGGCAATTCTCAAAAATCAATGCTGTCGTTGTAATTGAATTCTGAGATGGAAAACGAAACAACGGTAACGCAAAAACTTGCCGAAAAACATAAAGTGGAAAGTCGGAACGATGAAATGACGGGATTGAGCCCGTCCTCCAGTTCGTTCCTCATTTCACTGTTAATTTTTTTTTAATTTCTTTCTGTCTTTCTTTGTTCTTTGGATTAACTTGTCTTTATCTGGTAAGGATAACGATAAATGTTGAAATTGAAAGTGATGAACATGAGATCATGAGAATGGGAATAGTTACCTGAGTCTGTAGCCGTGTGAGACCACGGATCCAAAGGATTTGTCCGGTACGTGGCTTTTTATCCGAGTCGGGGTCGAATTTCTCGTCTCCTAGATTGATAGCGCCGATATCATCCGGCTGGCCGCGGCCCCATCTGTTTTTGAAAAACATGAAACCAATTTTTCATCAATCGGCTGCGTCATTAGTTTTGATAAGCTTTTTGATTATGATTTTTGTTTGATTCGTTTGTTCGTAAAAGCTTTTTGGGTCTTTTATTTTTTCATACGACGATTTACTTTCCCAAGTGGGCTCCTCGAAGCAACTGCGCACACCAACCGACGCTTACTCCGCTCACTCCTTATAGTAGATTCACGCATCACTGATGATTATATACCGTTTTTCAGCAATTTCGATACGAAACAATGATACTTTTTGTATTATGTTAATTTAAGTTCTAGACTACTACGTCGCGAATCAAGTAGCATTTTAAATACAGTTTTGAGATGGCAGTACGTGATGAAAAACGCCAGACAAAGGTTGGGGTGTTGTCTAATATTGCAACCAGTGTAACTTTCAACTGTAAATGTCTGTTTACTTTTTTCATTCAATTGACAATAATTAAAAAGAAATTCAAATTGCCATAACTTGATGATATTGTTTGAAGTGGACAAAATATTACTGTAATAATGGTACAATAATATTATATCACATTGTGTAATAAAATTAGTTAGAAATTTTTATATTATAAATTTACAATATGTATAAATGATTGTTTATTGTATTCATGAAATCAATTCGTAAATTCATCATTGATTTAAATGAAAAATTGATAACTGTATATTTTATATGTGTATGATATGTATGTCACATATACGTATTTTGAATTCGAAATGCAAATTGAAAGTTACACAAAAAAATTATAATAAACGTGAGCGTGAGTCAACGAATAAGGAGAATGACGGTGAAATTAGGAATCTTACAATGCGCAACTTTTATGATTTGGCCGAAATTCAATATCATCTTCAACATTGTTAAGACGTGTTCGCTGCTAGAAATCGGAGCTCGCGTAATAGCTTTTACTTACTATAATGCAACGACATTGAATCTCGTCTCGATTGTATTACTAATTAAAAATAACATATTTGGTATATACGTTTCATGAATCTGTATATTCTACACGATCGTTTTGTACAATTTAATATAATGTCCACTAACGCGTACGAATTTTGCCAACAATAATGCAAGGAGATAAGCTATATTTACTGGGTTCTGCGCATATTAAAAGACATGAGAGGTAATTTCGGTAACCGTGGAATATGCGAGATAATTTTGAATTGGTCGATTCTATACTTGTGAGATTAATTTTCCATACTACTTGAGTAATATAAAACGAGAAATATTGTTTTCGCGCATTTGAATTTACAAAGAAACAAAAAAAAATTTAGAAACAAAATTAAAATTCGAAAATGTAATTAAAGCGAAACAATCTGCGTCGGATTTTCCGTGGGTTGTATTCGCATTATTTCGGGCGACATAATGCAACAGTCGCGCCAACTACCTAAGCGAAACGCATACAATTTCATTTCCATAAGTCAAGACATTTAAGCCCGACGTTCTGCGTCGTTTGGTTAAACGAAATTTACTCGACGCAAGGTTGGAATAAACATGTATGAAAAATTCTAGCGCGCCAATTTATGACAAAACACAATGTAATGAAGAAGAAAACGATAATTTGATCTTGATTCAATTTTCTTTAAGCAATAAGAAAATCATATATTTTAGTTTATTGATATGTTCTGACAAGAAAGGGTAAGAGAGAAATCTTATGATCGTACGAGGGTAGTGGCTTGTGAAATTTTCAACTACGCTTGGGAACGTGATGTTCAAATGAGTTGAAAATTCTCTACTTTTAAAGTAGGAATTTCCTTTCATCGCTGCATAAGAATAATTACAAAACTACATTGTACAATTAACAACTTGATGACTTCAATGAAATTAACTACACCTAATTAGTGTACAATAAACCTATTTCATCTATGTTATCAAGAAAATATTTCGAGATTTAAATAATTTTTTAACTGAAAGCAATTGTTAAACAATTGTTAATTACACACTGAATAAATATTGAGATAAATAAAATGAATATTGTGGATAAGGAAACATTTTTTACATAATAAATTGCAGTTTAAAAATCATTTAAGAAATAATCAGCATAGAAAAGTTAATAAAACGCTTGGAGAAATACAATCTACTTTTTCTTTCTTTTATATGACTTCAATTTAATTATTTACACGAATGAAATCAAGATGAAAACAGATATGAAAAATGGTGTCACCAAATGTTTAACGATCCTACGAATAAATGATTTCGAATACCAACATAAAGGAACGAGGATAATGGATCAGAAACGAAACCGGGAGACGATGATCATCATCTCAAATTACATCTTCAAAACAGTATACGTAAAAAGCAGGACGAGGGTTCGAGGATAAAGCGGCGGTTCTTCCACCTAGAAACACTGTAACTATAGTCAGATTAGGCACTTCATGAAAGCATCTTCTAGTCTAATTAGAGGTTTTACTGTTTCGGTACTTACTTCGGACTCTGGATTATCGTTACAATTTTCATTGCTTTCGAAATTGTTAATGCTGTGCAAAACAGAATAAATCATACGTATCATCGTTCAGGTTGAAGGGGCGTGAATAAGTACAAAAGAAGACGGCGTGAAAAGGGAGAAAGGTATAAGTAAGTCTACTCGTCGATCGAGACCAGATTCATTCAGAGATGGTCATGATCATGCAGTCTGAAAGCAGTCACGTGGGCTACAATTCATTGGAGACAAATATACAAAGAGGCCGTGGCGCGCGCAATTATTTCTCGACCAATCGATTATCATTTAAAGAGCGACACAGATATGATAAGAGATAAGACGACGCGCGTTGCTCGCATTCGTTGCATTTTTCGAATAGTTTTCGCCGATTAGGAATACGCTTTTCAATGTCGAACAATTATTTACCGAAATATATGCCGCCTACAGCGGATAATATTGATATCAAACGCATCAAGAAGATAATATACTGAGAGATAATACACTTAGAGAAAATTTGTCTTGTGATAAGCATGATAACTACAAATTCTGATAATCAAAAAAATAATATCGATCTTATATCGCATACTATAAAATCTTTTTGAAAGATATTATAAAAGTAAAGTTCAGTTTTATTTTACAGTATATATTCTTAAACATTAAAGATTTATTTACAGTGCGATTATTTGTACTTTTCTTTGCGTCAAATTCAAACCATCTTTAATTTTGTCAAAAGACATTTCTCTGAGTGTATTTAACACATAAAATTGACATTTAATCTACGTTGACAATCGACGGGTGTGAGAAAATAAAATAGCCAATTGCGGTACTTAAAAAAGAAGTATATTTTTGTACAAATAAATATTCGACATTGAAACTTTGCTTTTTCGTTACATTTTTCGTCGTCTTGTCCTTATACAAATGCAAACAACGTGCGCGGAAATGAATAATAAATAACATATTTCCTTGTAAGAAACGGCGCGTCGATCGCGCTCGAAGTGAGGGATGAAATTGTCGAAGTGGAAAGACCAATTTCACGAGCCATTATGTTGCAGCACGCCGGCCGAGCTCTGCCACGAAATCGAAATAATAGCGCGTGCTCGGACCAACGGCCAGCTACTCAGGGGCAAAAGTTAAGTTCAGCGACGGGCCTCGTCGGTATGTTGGATGTCTAACATGCAAAGGCCACTACCACGTACTAATATAGGAAATAAGCTACATTGTATTCGTATACCAATGTATCGAGTATATATGTATACATGACGATATGCGGATCTATGTATACATAAGTTTGTTTCTAATTTCTCTCTCACTGACCACTAAGTAGGAATGTGAATAACTGAGGTAGAAACAAGTAAAAAAAGGTCATTGTCAAA
Source organism: Aradophagus sp. ZL-2020 (assembly GCA_022817685.1). Taxonomy (NCBI): domain Eukaryota; kingdom Metazoa; phylum Arthropoda; class Insecta; order Hymenoptera; family Scelionidae; genus Aradophagus; species Aradophagus sp. ZL-2020. The sequence continues at coordinate 5,479 of JABFOV010003735.1, forward strand.
GAATCAAAGACACATATAAATGTGAATTTTTCGTGTGACGGGGACAGTCGTAAGAGAAGTCCATGCTCGTCATTTAGTCTGTTGAGGTATATATGTAAAATAAGGTGACTCAAAAAACTTATATTTTTTAAATGTCTCAGTCTAAAACATAAAAATGAGCCAAAAACGAAGCTGATACTTTTGATTTAGAAAAATGCGACTACCTATGTAGATAGTTACACTATAAAAAGTTATAAATAAAATGTATGAAAACTTGTTTTCGAATATTTGATTAAATTATTCATTATCAAATGAAAAGAATAATAACTAAAGATTATATATTACTATCATACAATAAAGTATTTATTGATTGTTTAATTCATAATTGCACCCATTCCAACTGTACCAATCGATGAAAAAATTGTTCTTTGATACCGAAAATTGTATCTGATTTTATCCAACGATTGCTAAAATGCGTGTGGAAATATTTAATACGCTAAATATTACTGTAGTTTTGTAACAGTATAATGATGATCGAATTTTTCCCTCAAGTTATAATGTGTCAACTTCATGAATGACTTCAACATTTCATTGGCAATATCAATTATTTTTTGGTGAGTCACTTGAAAAAAAGAAAAAATTTATATGAATCACCTTAATGTATAATCTTATGTATATATGTGTAAATGCATATATACTTGGTGCGTATCGGATTCAGGTGAATCAGTGTGTGCGAACATTATTCGCCCGAAGCATCTCAAACGCGGTAATAAATATATAGATATGCAAAGCTGAATACAGGTGGATACTTTGTTCTTTTTTTCCCCCTGTGGCACTCGGCATAACAACGTGTTTATTAAGAAATAATAATATAAAACAAAATTGTAGTAATGGTAAAGTAGTAGCTGGGAATGTTCATAGAGTTATGACTAAACCCTCTATGTCTATTCTCCTTTCTCTTTGGCAAAACGATATTATAATTGCGCCTAACTTTCGTTTCAAGCTATCGCGTTTAATAATCGCCTGAACATGAAGTCCGATAGAGTTAATTGAACGAAGACCAAGGTGTCAGAGGCCAAACTCTATGGCGTTAAAGTTGACTATTTTCATCGCTCTTTCCTTTCGTTCATGCATAAATGACAGTTTGCGTTTAAATATATTTATACACCCACATTGAAAAAATCGGCATAATCGATGAAAATCAAAATCTTTATCGCTCAGAAAACTCTACAAGTACCTCGAACGCGAGATGTTGATAGTTAATGCAGTTCTGCGAATTTATATCTGTTGTAATATGAGATTAGAATTATGGTGCAGACTTACGAAAGAATCTTAGGGATCTTGCGCGTAGGAATCGTTGTTACTACTTGGCCCCATAGCAACGTACCAATCCCGAAGAAGAGACACCACATCCATTGATCTAAAGTTAAAGCTTTTGTGCTAAACGCCATCTTACCATATTGAATAATGACCACCTGTAAGGAAAAAAAGAAATGCTTTGAAATCATTGTTTTTTGGTGCAACATGAGAAAGAAGAGAAAAAGAGAAAAGACGTTTGATGTTTGTTCAAACAAAGTCCGGGGCACAATCGATTAAATCAACTAATTAAAATCAAGAATGCAATCATATTTTTGAAAAAAAGTTGATTCAAATCAATAGTAAGATCATTTAAAATGATGAATCATATGCTGATGGTTCTAAGAATGTTTCACTTTACTTACGTCATATAAAAATATGAATTAACAACAATAAAATAAATTTTATCATTTCTTTCATTATACTTTTATTACTAGTCCTTACAAAGTCATATTTAACTTTCATATGTACAATTGTACAATGATAAATTGTTGTAAACAACGCGACTTTATTATCCTTTTCTACCAGCAAATTATCTTATGAATAAAACCAATAAATTTAACCGTTTCAGAGCAAAACTTGACGTACACTGACAAGTAACCATTGATTCACTGATTTGTATACAGTAAACAGTATTTGGTAGCATTCAGAATTTTTCATTAACATGTGATATACCTTAATTTATGAAATGTAATTTTTTTTTTTGATGCAACTATAATAATTAATGTTCAAGTCAAAGATATTCTTCTGTTGTTTTTTTTAATTAGGATATTTTTTTAAAAATAGTAGGACGTTTTACCTGCGATATACAAGTGCCTATCCATATCGAATAGAAGATGGGGTTGGTGAATATTCCCTGGAAGACATTTCGCTGACCATGAATTTTTCTCGCGTTAAATTCGTTGAACAGAGTCATCATGACGAAAGTGTTGAAGATGACGGTGAAATGTTGAGTGGGTCCGCCGCCTTTCTGCGCCACCCCTCGTCCAGTCTCAATGTCGAGCATTTGGTCGCCTAAAATAAAGCGAAAAGAAAAAAAAAAGTGAAAAATTGTTCAAATAAAATTTCTAGTGTGCAAGGCTATAAACATAACGTCTAACATTGCCGATATTGTTATTCTTTAACTGGAAAGTGATATTTATTATTGACAAGAATGGTGGCCGTTATTAAAATAGCATTGCCAATTGTATAAGTTGCCAAGTTTCAATGTTATTACTTTGCCAAGTTGCCTGCAGACATAAAAATCAACAATCAATATGTTAATTTTAATTTTAAAAACGTTGTCTATGTTTGTAATGAAACTTTTTTATACTTTAGTATTGTCGAATTGAGTTCCGTTTACAATATTATGGATGCTCGTTTACGTAAATGTCATTGCTAGCACTGGCAATCTGTAGATCAATCATACCAGTATTAACAAAGCACTTATCGACTGTAACATCAGTACTACAATATATTATCCAATAAATCGTTCTATTTATATCAATTTTTAAATTTGATTCATTTTGTTCATCCTTCATTTATACAAAAATGATTGTTGAATTGTTTATATATAGTTCAAATACATTTTTACTCTGTACGGTTGCCAAACAAAATTAATTAATACATTAAAAAAAATGGTACTTTGCACCGAAACTGTCAAATTTTCAAAGCTTTCTGAAATCATGTGTGATTAATCTTGGATAGAATAAAATATTAATGAAGTAATAGAAATTAGAAATGGTACTTCCAATTTTTTATACTTATCTTTTTTTATTTCCATTCGTAAAACAAAGTTATTCATCATTGTGTCATGCGCGTACAAGATAACGGCACCAGTAAATGACCACCCATCAAAAATGTATTGTCCACTTTTATTACTCTAATGCACTGGTCATTTACTGATACATAGTGATATACTAATACATCTACCCTATCACAAACTGATACCAAGAAAACTCACCAAGAAAGAGAAGCATAAAAATAACGGTCAGCTGATAAAGGGCTTGGCCGAGGATGTTCTTCATCATCGTTCTGGAGATGAGTGGCTTGGTGCGGCCATAGGGCTTGCGCAGCAGCAAGTCGGGCGTGGGCATTTCAGTCGCGAGCGCTAGCGATGCGAGAGTGTCCATGATGAGGTTGACCCAGAGCATTTGCACGGCCTTGAGCGGCGAGTCTTGGACGGCGCATGCGCCGATGAACGCCACAATGACCGCAACAACGTTGACTGTGAGCTGGAACTGCAAGAACTTGGCGATGCTGTCGTATACGTTGCGGCCCCACATCACGGCCTTGACGATCGACGAGAAGTTGTCGTCGGTAAGAATGATGTCCGAGGCTTCTTTGGCGACGTCAGTGCCAGCGATGCCCATCGCGAAGCCAACGTCAGCTTTTTTCAAAGCCGGGCCGTCATTGGTACCGTCGCCCGTCACGGCCACGACCTCGCGACTCACCGAGGCTTTGCTGTCGATGATGCCCTTCACCAGGGTATACTTGTCCGTTGGCGACGACCTTGCAAGAACTCGCAGCTTTGGCCAGACCATATCTAGCAGATGCTGCTGCACCTCGCCATGACTGTCGCGAATCCGCCTGTTGAATTCCTTGCCCTCGAGTATGAGGAAGTCCTCGTTCGGCTTGAGAATGCCGCATTTGAGCGCGATCGAGCGCGCGGTATTTACATTGTCGCCGGTAACCATGCGCACGGTGATGCCCGCCTTCTGGCACTTGCGTATCGCGTCCGGCACCTCGGGACGCACTGGGTCCTCGATTCCGACGATTGCCAGGCATGTCAAGTTGTTCACTATGTTCTCCTCGTCGTCCCAGTTGGGCTCGTTTTCGATGTGCACCTGGTTGATCTCGGCCTTGCCCGGTACGAAGTCGCGGTAAGCGATCGATATCGTTCGCAGCCCGTCGCACGCCATCGGCTCTATCACATTCTTCACCAGACGATCTTGCATCTCTCTGGTGAACTTCTCCAGATGACCGTCACGACCATAAATAAAGGCACATCTGCAATTATCGATATTTAATATTAGTAATTTGCAATTATTTGCGATTCTTTGAATTTAAATACAATACTACTACAAATTTTAACACATGCGGTAAGTTTGCGATCTTTTGAGTAATGAATTCAAATCAGAAAATATTTCATTATTAGAATCAAAATTCGAAATATTTCAACCAAATTCAAATATCACATTTGTATTTATTTGTCTTCCTGTATTTCTTTTTAAATTAAGTTTATAAATTTGTTTCAAAGAAGTGTGGTGAACTTTCTATATTTTATTTAAATTACAAAAAAGAAAAAAAATCTGTATCTCAATTTTTACTTTTAATTTTACTCTAATATGTAAGTCAATTAAATTATAACGGTTGCATAAACAAGCAACGTTATTAATTAATTTTCAATAAATTACAATACTAGCTATTAATAATTAATATATATTTTTAACCTGGTTATAGTTGAACATAACGTCACAGATTAACTAGAAATTCTTTTAGGCACGCGTTTTGCACGAAGAAAGATGTATAAAAGTCCTAATCTATGTTATCGGAAAATCAATATTTTTCGAGTTTTAATGCAATTTTGAATGCAAAAAGGAATCAGTTAGTCTTTTTGATGTTCCATTGTATGAAGTATTTTTGAATTGATTGAATATATAACGCATTGTTTCTCATACGTGATATCTATTCATACATGATATATTAAAAACGAAAATAAACTGATGGCGTTCCTAGAATCTGAAGAATGAATATCAGACTGAACTCATATATGTAGGATCAATAAATTCGATGTGAAAAGTCGATTTCTTGATAATAAATAACGACTTATTATTTTGTAATCACTCACTTATTCGAGATTGTTAAAAAGAGTTTCTTCTAACTTCATTTCCTAACAATTTAATTTATACTTAATACTTAAAACATTTTATCGTTCTTTGAATTTCATTTTACATAACGTCATAATAAAACGAGAATTGATCCATACAATATCTATATTGTATCATTTTGCAATATCCTTATCAATTTAAACAATATTTCTTTTCTCTTTATTTTATTGTGAAATGTAATTAATGCTACTTATATATATAATAATGGAATAATAATACAAAATTGCAAATTCAATAGCGATATTTTTTAGTAAAATTTAGCAATGGCATAATATCCTAGCATTCCTCAAGCGCGTCGAAATATTAAATTAATTAATTAATAAATACTGCATAGAAAGAATTGAATCATACTTCTTCATGATGATTTCGGAAGCGCCCTTAGTAAAGAGCCTGTAGCCACCTCCCTGTCTCGGAATAACAGTAGACATGCTCTTCCTAACGCTGTTGAATGTGTACACTCTTGTGAACGTTTCCTCGGGGTTATCGTCTCGTATCGTTTGATAATTTTTCCCCAGGGCCACTACAAATCCAAGTAAGGCACATTCGGTTTTGTTGCCGACCTGCATTGGCAGCTCGGTAGGGTCCTGCGAGGGCATTATTCTGGACGTGTACGCCGAATTGATCGAGATTGCGTGAATCAGCAGGTTGCCGACATGCGACGGTATGTCCGAAAAATTCGGTACGGTTTTGCTCATCTTCTCGCATATGTACGACTGCACCACGGTCATTCTGTTCGTCGTCAATGTTCCGGTTTTGTCTGAACAAATGGCAGTGGCGTTGCCCATCGTCTCGCAAGCGTCTAAATGACGCACCAAATTGTTGTCCTTCATCATTTTCTGTAATCAGTTATTGTACCTTATATTAATAAATCATTCGTGATTTCTTCATTCTGCTTCGCTATTAATGAAGTAAAAAAATCGAAGTATATTATTATTATTTCGAAAAATTTCCTCTTGATAAAATGTTTCAGATACAGTTTTATCATAAAAATTTGAGTAACTTTAATATATGCAAGGTAAACTTTTTCAGTCTTTGATTTGAGCATTTTATAATTTTAAAAGTATTCCAGGTGTTCATGAAAATGCAATATAATTTTCTTTTTAATAAAATTTGCTAAAATTTTAACATTTATGTGTTGTTGACGCTTCCAAATATATCCTGCAAATCAGATTCTGCACAATAGCAACAGCTTCGGAAGCACATGGTGCGTAATACCTTTACATAGATTTAGTTTGTCCTCTAGAGAGAAATCACAATTAGATGTCCGCGTAAAATAAGCAAGTTATATAGCGTTGGTAAAAACGAAAATAAGGTATACCTTGACGGAATATGCGAGAGACAATGTTACAGCCAAAGGAAGACCTTCGGGCACAGCGACCACCAACACTGTAACACCGATGATTAAATGCCGCACGAGATCACCGGCATAGGAGCTCCGCCATGGTTGCTGATCCACAACGAACGTCGACACGCAAAATCGAATGACTAGAATGACGACGGTGAGCACCGCGATCGTCGATCCCGCGTATCCTATCTGTATGGCCAATTTCGTCAGCTTGGCTTGCAACACACTTTTCTCCTTCTTGCCCTCGTGACCAGATGGCGCTGCGGCATGATGGTTTTCACCGCCGTCCACTTTGCCACTCACCGCGTGACTGTTTCCGGTTATTTCACCCGCCTCGTCTCCTTTTCCATCGAAAATTAAAATAGTTAGACACCACCACCATCTAGTTAATCGATCAAACCAGTCGGCAAAGTTTCTTAGCCGACAGGCCGGATCGGCACCCATTAATTAGTCACTTAAAACGGTTGAAGAACGACGTAATCATTTGGAATTAAGGAATGTGTTTGACAGCTGGGTTGGGTTTTGTACTAAGTATTGTGAGGAAACACACAATTTTTTTGTCTGCTATTTTTGGAATCATTTCTAAGATTTTCGACTTTTTTAAGGTGATCTACTATAAAAGATTTAAAGTCAATTAAAAGTGCCAGAATATAAACTTCAAAGTGAAAGGTTGGACTGTATGAATAATGATAAACTGGTAAAAGCGATTTATAAGTTATTTAATACTGAAATATTCGGAAGGTCGGTTTATCCTTTAGATGGTGTCATGGTAATTGTGCTCTTTTAACAGATAACACGTTAACACTTTAACAGCCCATGCCTATCTTTACTCCTATAATAATACATCTATTGGCATTTCTCCCACTTAGTGGTTACAGTGTTAAGATTGTTATAGAAGCCTATATCATTATAAATATATTTTTGTAAATGTATCTTTATAGATATAGTTACGAACACATATTTTTATAGATATATGATTGCATCGTTACAGAACCTTTGATTTTGCAATGTCATCAAGAGGATAAACTGACCTACAGAGTACTCAAATATTAAGTGTAAAATGTTGTAACTGTAAGATATACGTCTATTATATTGTTTGTTTGTACTAAAAAACTGAATGGTTCAGTATACATTTACCCAACCCTAGCTAAATAATCGAGTCATGTAATAATTACTGATAAGGCGTCTTAATCATCTAGAGCAATCAGGGACTCATTATCAAAAATGCAAAAAAGAGTAGACACTAATGCTGAATGCACAAACCGCCACCGAAGTCAGTAACAGCAATAAAAAAATATGTATATATATATATAAAAAAAATGAAAAGTAAATCTTTAAAAGAATTCTAAACAACAAACTTGAAAGCGAAAAGCAAAAAAGTCGGAAACTGGGAAGCATTAACAGGGCAATTTGACGTAGGTTAATGAATGTTATTTAGGTCAGACTTGATTTTTAATTTCGTGTTTGTATAACTTCAATATTTATCATCAAAATTTACTTTCAGATAAAGAGGCAAGTTAACAAAAAGAAAAAGTAAGATACAAAGATGAAAAAATAGGACAGTTATGAATGTGCAACAAATTACCCAAATCTGTTAATTTAACTTAATGTGGAACAAGAAGTAGAAGATTAATATATATATATAAAAAAAAAGATATATCTTAACGAAAAGATCCATGGCCCAAGTAGAAGAAACAAGAATGATATACTTAACAACTGTATGTTACGTTGTTCTTGACTTTAAAGAATATTATTATTTTTAATCACCTGGTATAGACTTCTTCTTCCGCTGCTTTTTAGCCTCTAGATAAAAAAATCCATGCAAAACAAAATTTATTAGAATTTCTGTTTACAGAGTCACTTTCCAGTGATTCACTTACGTTTAAACATATATGAAAAAATGTCTTTTCAATCTTTAAACTGTTTCATCATAATTTTTCCTTTGATATGTTTATATTGTATTTTAATAAGGCATTGTTATTATGAAGTAGTGTTTGGCGCAGTTTAAAAGATTCGAACAGAGCTCGAATATTTTAAACTGACAAACGTTTGTATGAATTGAATGACAAAAGAACAACAATTAATGTGTGAACAATGGTATAAGCTGTTCAATATTGTTCTGCATTTTTTTTTAACTACAAAAAAAAGTCACTTGGCTAACGTCACCAGGTGGATGATATTCCATCATTGTTCAAAACAAACCTGAACAGCTTAAGTCACAAACACAAGGACGCAAGGTGTTTCGTACATCGGACTGACTTTCCTCCAACTCGTTCGAACATTTGAGTCCAACAGATCGCGTTGGTTTCTGATTGATCAGTCAACGTCACCTATAGGACACGCGTGGAAAAGAACAAGTCGTTGGAACGTCGACAGACTTGTGATGAAGTGATATATGAAAATGTACATGAAAACACTGAGAAAAAACTGCTTCTTTTTATAAATTACAAAAGGTAAAATAAAAAGAAAAAAAACTTTACTTAAATTTGTGAAGTGGAAGAATAACGGTAATGCAATTTGAATAGAGAAGATTACTGTTGATAAAGTGATTCTAAAAGCTCTATAACGAGAGGGTTTCGTGCAGTCCTCGCTGTCAAAATTGATAGGACAAGACAGCCACAATGCAAGTGTGGGTACAATGCTCGTCTTGGTCGTCGCGACGATTCACACGCAATTTAGCTCTCCCACTTATGACTTTAGGTAATTAGTAGGTAGAATGTTCACTCAGTAGTAAAATGTACATGCCAAAGATATAAATAGGGGGGGGGGGGTCCAATCATAAATGTTGTCTGTATTTTTTTCATTGGAATAAAGAAACATGTCAAAACCATGCGTCCACTGGTTCGTTCACACTCTTTTTTAGCTATATATTAAAAAATAATATCATGCCAAGTAATTATCAGCTACTTCTCATTGTGGACAATTTACAATGCATATGTATGCGTATAAAGAATACACATACACACATATTATACGTGTATGTAAAAATTAGCTACATCTAGTGGTATAATGTTATGTTAAACAAATAGTTATGATTTAATGACGAGCTACCGTTTCCAAACGGACAGAGAAGTAGCGGATGTAAACAACTGGCAAACCTGATGTTCTCAAGGACACGCTGTCCTGGAATGAACGCATACCTTTCTTCATTTTCTTGATTTCCTGCTCTTGTTGATCGACCGCAGCTCCCAGAAGAGTAAAAATAATACCAGCCTGCGAGTTTACACCGACAGCAGTGACAACCATCTTTCCTGATCCTTCCATTACGTGAGTGCCTTTAATTTGGGAAAAAAAAAATTGTTTTTTAATTTCAGACATTTTTACTTGTATATTTTTGTATACAATTTGTGAAATTAATTTAAATAATTTTCATATTTTTAAAATTTAATAAAAATGAGATTTCGAAATTTCAGTTCATCTAATTATCTAGGAGATTTATTCACACAAATTTATGTTTGTTGATATAGTTATTAAAGATGAATGTATGGTATACTATAGAC
>JABFOV010003736.1:0-15524 GCA_022817685.1 Aradophagus sp. ZL-2020
AGATCGTACGGTGCGAGAGGGGACGAGGACGGCGCCGCGGCGAGGGGGGGGCTGACGCGGCGCTGGGCGGCTGAGCACGGCCGCCAGAGTCGGCGGCGGGGGGGCGCCTGCCGGGAGCGGTCCGGCGGAGTGGTAAGTCGACGGCGAGCTCCCGCGAGGGCAAATGTCAGCTAGGTGGCAGGGGCGTCAGTTGGGGGGAAGCGCGGCAGGATCGGGAGCGCGGAGTCCCCCCGGGGGTAGCGCCCCCCCCCCTCCTCCCCCCGCTCCCGGCGTCGGCGAGACAACAATTGTGCGCGAGGTCCGGCCCAGCGAGGACTGCCATGCGCCCCGCGGCGTGGCGCGATCTGGCAATGGCGCGGCCCGCGTAGCACCGTTTGACAGCGCGCCGGCCCCGAGCAGCAGTCGTTGCGGCGATGCCCCGGCGATCACTGACCGTGCGACCATCGCGACGCGGCGCCAAGCCGGTGCGCGAGTGTGCCTCCTTGTGACCGGCCGTGCCAAGGCTCGTTCGTTTGCCCCGTTTGTTTCGCCGCCTAATTGCTTCGCCGAGAGTTCGTTGAGCCAGTTGCTTCGTACGCCCGACCGTCCGCTCGCCCGCTCGCCCGCTCGCCCGCTCGCCCGTTCGGCTTGGCCGCTCCCGAGGCGACGCTCGTCGGCGCGCCCATGGCGGACCGCGCCGAGATTACGCGAGACTGCCGTTGCCGCGGCGAAGCGCCAGGAGCTGCCGCCGCCGCCGCTTTGGAGGTTAGGACGGCCCAGGCGTCCGTCGGTGCCAGCGGCCAGCCGCACCACCGACACACTGCCATCATGCTCGGATTCCACGCCAGACTCTCAGGTTAGAGGACGTCGCGCAGCGGCGGCCGGCCGAGGCGCCGACTCCCGGTCGCGCTACCCACCTCCGAGGTGTCACGTGCTACCAGCAGCTTTTGCTTTTACACTTGCCTTCCGCCCCTCGGCCGCCCGTTCCCACAATCTCACTGTCTTGTCAAGTTGCCATCATGCTTCTTCTTTTATCCAGACGTTCAGCTGTCTTATGTTTATTGTGCTTGTCTTTTTTTTTTTTCTTTTTTTTATTACGAATGCGATTTTTGCCATGTTTTTTTTTCTTTTTTTTTTTTAAGCAAAGTTGAGATTGCAATTATTGGCGAAGATTCAGTGAGGGTGTTATTGTTTCCGACGATTATTGACCTGTAATTGATGAAATTTAGTGCAACTTTTTTGTGTGTGTGTGTAATGTTAATTTTTATTGAATAATTTTGAAAAAAAAATGTTCATATGTGTTTAGGTTTATAATTTTATGTTTATAAATATCTTTTTTGTTTAATAAATTTGTAAATACGAGGTCGAATATCTTCATATATTATTGTTTGTTTATAAATAATGTTATTGTTTGTTAAGTAATTGCACTGAAGTAAGCTTAAATGTGTTCATATGTTAGAATATAAAAATTTTAATTTTGATTACCTTCTATTTCGTTAAATTTAATGATATTTCATTGATCAATAATTGTTGGAAATTGCAATTGCATTTACTTTGCAAAAATACAGTTTTTTGAAGTCAATGTTTTATTTTAAATACAAGAAATGTATTTCCGGAAAAACATTGCACGTCTGTACTTCAAGGTTGTTGACCAGCTGAGAAATAATAGCAGAAAGATAGTCGTTTGTTTGTTGGGCATAGCAACATGAAAGTAGTTGCAAATTTATATAACCTAATAATACATTATTAATACTTCTATTCTGCAGTTGAAAATGAGTTGAAATAATTTATAATTTTTTTACTGATAAATATTCGTATCACCACGACATGTTTGTGCTAATGTCAATATCATTGAACATTGATGGTTGAAAATTATAATTCAATTATTTTTAAACAATGTCAATCAGTAGAAGTCATTCTTACTATATTTGCTCGTTTTACTTAAATTAAAAAAAAAAAAACATGTATTATTAGGTTAAAAATATTAGCAAATATCTGACTACTGAATGTCTGGAAAAGAATAATCATACTTTTGCTACAAGTTATTTATTTTTTACTTTGCTTTAAGTGCTCTCAATTATGTTTTATTTGTGAAACATAATTAAATACGTTTTTGATTAATGATTTATTATTTAATAACAATAATAGGATAAAATTAGTATCTTTATCTCTGCTGTAAAGAAGCAAATTACTGGTTAATACAAGTTTTCAAAATCAATTCGCTGATTAATTGTCATTTAATTGTTCTTAATTATAAATATCATTAGACTTATTATTTTGTCAAGTCATAAAAAATTCTTTTCCAAGAAATCTTCTTTATGTGTATAGTTACATAAAAATGTATAGAAAAGTGAGAAAAAAAAGTTTTTTGTTTTTCTTTGTTGCTTCTACAAAATTATTCAACATTAATGGTTATTCATTACACAATGGGTTAATCAGTATTATAATGATCATTTTTGATTATTGATTTTTATTTTAAATTAATAAAATTAATATTATAATTCTCATTTAAAATTTGTATTAACCAATCATTTATGTCTTAACAATAATTTTAAGTACATTCATCGGCATGTGACTTATAGATTAGTGTCTACAATGTTTTATCTGATTACAAATATCTAAAGTATTGATAACATTAATCTCGCAGTCACTTGTATCAACATTAATCACACAATTATTCCATCGAAAATTCGAAAACTGGTTTCAAAGCAAAATCATTTTATAGAACACGCCGACCGCAATTGCAAAATCACTAGCAACACTTGTTTAAATAATTAAACAAAAAATCTCGACATTTCATTGAATCGAAAAAATTATTTTTAGATGAACTGATTTACTTTTAATAATTTAAGAAAAACTTCTTACATACTAGATAGACTGTTTAGAAGTTTTTTTTAGAGTTCATATTCATAAAAAGTAACACAGTTTTATCAACACTCACAAAAATCTTCAACTTCGTTCAATAATCATTAAGTTTTGCTATTATTTTCTTCGATTGAAACCTACTTTTATCTTGTCAAAACATTTTTTCTTTGCTTAATCACTTAATATCTTGGATCAAGGAAACTTTTCTTGGCTCAAGAACATTTATTCTTGACAAAATACCAAGATACATTTTGTCTTGAAGCAAGAAAATTTTTCTTCGCTCAATGCAACCTTTTTGTGAGTGAAGATAATACAAATTTAGCAAAATTTACCTGTTATTGATTCATTATCAATAACCAATAGCCATTTAGTTTGCAGTTATCTGTAAACCATTGAAGTGACAAAATATTTTCTCGGTCGATTATGTTTGTTTAAATGAATTAAAACTTGGCGCCCAATAGGTCACAGGTAAAATTCGAATTTGATAAATTTGTCATGAAATTTCTTTATGACGATAATATTTCGTCTTTTGATGTTCTTCTTCTTACTCTTCTCTTTGTGCTCAATTATTTTTCACTTTGAGCAAAGCGAGCTCACATTCAAGGCTTAATTGAAAGTTATACTATCACACTGGTCATTATGCAATTCAATCTTCAAGTTTCAAGAAAAGAATGTTATAAAGACAATTAATTGTTTATACTTATTAATTTCCATTTTTTTTTCTGTTGATTACACTACTCTGCTTAATACTTTTTCGTATATCTGTACAAATCAGCAAAAAAATTTTTTCCAGTTTTAACTTACAGAAAATTATCTTATAACTTATTTTATCGTACTATATATTACTAACAAAGGGCAAGAAATGTATAATTTAATACTTATGAAAATATGATTGATATGAATTGAAAATATGAAAATATGATTAGACTATAATGGAGTAATACAATAGTCATTGGCCTCTAGATTGGCCGAGATAAATATTTTAGAATTTTCATTCACTTTGAATATCTGTATTGGCTGTGCCCAACATTTTCAAAGTATATTAATAAAAGGACAATAACATTAAGAAATGATATTACATGTAATTAGTAATTATTTAATATATTTATTTTATTAATTTAATTTGATTATCTAGCAAAGTGATCAATCAATCAAACTTGATCAGTGATTTAAATGATCAATTATTGAATTGACCCTTGTTTCAATGGACTGTATTCAAATTTATTTTCGTTTGCTAATAAAAGTTGAAAACTTGAAGCTACGAAATGTCGAGCTTTACGTTACGAAATTCAGCCGCAACCTTTGTTGATGTTAAAACCAAGTTGAATATTATCTGAGAAAAAGCCTGGCACTCGAAGCAGGCGCCCTTTTCTCGGCCGACGAAAATCAACTTGTCGAGACGTTGGACGTTCGAATGTTTCGCACTTCCCGAGCGGCCCGGCTAATTGAATCAACGCCATTAATTAATCAGAGAGGCACGTCGTTGAGCGCGTCTTTTGGCCCCGAGTCTTCGGCCCGAGCGCCAATCAAGGGAGGAAACGGCTCCATCTGCCTTAAAAAGCAGCCGCTTCGATCGGAATCCACGGCGCAAAGTGATCCCGGAGCCTAAACGCCGGCAGACGCTTTATCTTTAGCAACCTCACAGACGCGCGAAAAAATAACACTCGCATTAAAGCCTCGCCACGGAAGATGACGATCCCCTTGTAATCATTCAAGTCAAAAACAAAGAGCACGCAGCGAGGACCGGTCAAAAAAACAAGCGATAAGTAATCCGACGGAAAAGAAGAGATGATGTATGATTGAGGAAAAGCGATCTATCATTTGCATTCATTATTCAACGATCTTATGAGGCGAAGTTGATGAGCATTGCGTCGAATTTTCCAAAATACATTTTTCCAACAGTCATAATTTTTATAGTTTGTACTTATATAAAGTTTAAACGGTTTTGTTAGTAAACGAAACAAATATTTCAAAATACAAATAGACAAAAGGTATTAGTAGTATTAAAATAACATGTTTTTTTTTTTTGTTAAAATAATTGAACTAAAATAGCGTTCTTTAATAGTTACAATTGTGTTATATTTAATTATCCTTAACTCTGAAACGTTGGAAATTTCAAGTACATATTTAGCAATTCAATTTTCGCTGCAAAAAATGGAGTAGTCTTTACACATTGAATATTAAACTTCAGTAATAAGTTTCGATACTTGAGTGAAAAAAATTAAAATATATGTCACATTAACATAACAAATACTAACTAAAGATATTTTAGATTATAAACCAATTATTTTACCATTTGTTTAACACCGATAAATACATCAATATAAAAATACCAGTCATGACAGTCAAACAACGCTTCATTAAAATTAAATAATATTCATATTCGTATACGAATGTAACCAAAATTTATTTGAACCGAAAGATAATATTTCCTACTATTAAATTGATCTTTATTCGACACTGTTAAATAGTATCTTTCAATCAAATGTTTGTTTGCACCAAATCAAAAACCTCTTCTGATTCAAATACAATTTTATCATAATTCGAACACAAATATGAATATTATTGAATTTGTACAGCGTTCTCCAAGTTTGACGAGAAAATCTGCAGGCTCACGATACTTTTATGTTGATCCAACATTCGGCGTTCCTCGGCATAATGTCCCCGGACGAATAGATCGATAGAACGAAGCAGACAGCGGCCACGAAAAGCGAGATAGCCCGGCATGCAAATTCGTTCGGTTAGGGCCGAATAATTCGGCTTTAAATCACCGACGACGGCGACTGACTGCGTTGGGATTGCGGAATAGCGTTGCCCGCGGCGAACGAGGCGATGCTGCGCGGATATAAAAAGGAAGAAGATGCCGTCGTAATTACGAGCGCGAAGGTAAACTTCCGTGGGTGGCGCGGCGTTCGCGGTCACACGACTTTTGACTGCCTCACGGTGCTGTTAATGTTGAGCGAACAGATCGGCTCGTCGAAGTGATCGGAAGGCGATCGATTTGTGATGAAGACGATTTGGATACTGCAATGATTTTACATTTCTACTCTTATTTAATTCAACGTTTTTGAATTTTAAAAAGTTTTTAAACAGAAGCGTGAAGTTGTCTTTACATTTTTTTTTCTTTTTTTATACATATATATATTTATACAAAAGTAGTAACTTTTACTATTTAACTTGTCACATTCTACCAAATAATTTAGTGGTGACTTTTGCAATATAATTTTCAATTTTTTATTACTTGTATATAGTACTGTTGTATATATTTATTGTTAAAGTTTGTTTACTAATTATTTAATTAATAATTACAACTTGCAATCGCCAGAAATTCTTGTTCTCGTCACTGAAATCGGATAAAACATTCAAACGGTTTTTTGCGCAAAGGCGATCGATAACGGTAGGAGAGAAAAAGCAGCGAAAC
The DNA here is from genome assembly GCA_022817685.1 of Aradophagus sp. ZL-2020. NCBI lineage: Eukaryota > Metazoa > Arthropoda > Insecta > Hymenoptera > Scelionidae > Aradophagus > Aradophagus sp. ZL-2020. The sequence goes on from JABFOV010003736.1 coordinate 6,266, forward strand.
GTTAATCGTTCCAGTCGGCCGTTTGACACGTTTTGAATATAACGTCTCGAAATTTGTCATCGGCGATTGACGGCCGCGATGACGGCAAACGCGTCGGCGAGAGTGACTTCCAAGGCACCGGCTTTTCGTCGTTAGATCGATGACTTCTCGCGCATTGTTAACACGGTGACTTGCGATGAGCCGGCGTTGATAAATCGAGTCGTGGATAACGTTTTTGTGCGACTGGAATCGTCGACGATTAATTTGGTCGGCGCGTTATAGCGCCGATTCGCCCGAGATTCGACACCGCCGGCAGAAATTCATACCGAATATTATGCTAGGAAAAAGCTTCGAATCTATAAATGATGTTAAATAAAAACTTATTGGTTTTATTAAATCTCTAGACGCAGAAAAGTTGACAGTATTTTTTCCTAAAAATTTAGGACAATCAACTTATAAGAATGAACTAAATTTATGCGAAAAATTGTGTAGTTTCTATAACTTGTTCCAAGTTTATACAAGTTTTTCCCCTGATTAAAACACGAATCCATAAATTTATCAGAAATATTTAAACCAGTCACTTATAAGTTTACTTTCCTACATTCATAGGAAAATTAACTGAAAATTTTTTCTGCGTTTTATGTACTGATCGAATCGCTGCAGTCAAACCGGGCTCGTTTTTGACGAACAATTATCGAGCGCATTATCTAGCCGGTCAGTTGGCAATAAATCCGTGGCAAATCGAGTGGTCGAAGCGTTATCTGCGATTTGTTTCCGGATATTAAGGCGCGCTCAGTTATCTGCGTGGTAAGGTCGGCGCAACGTGCGCTTGGTTACGATGACCGATAGGCCGTAAGTTTCAGGCTACTTCATTTTCGTCGACTTTCGTGCGTCACAGACCACGAGACTCCGCGTGATTTCATTTGATCCGCCAAACTGTGACGGAGTAACGAAGGGAAAGTCTGAAAAATTGTGTCGAATTAGGAATCAATATCGTTCAACGAACTTGAAAATGAGCAATAAATGTGCAGTGTTTTTTGTAATCAAATGAGTTGAATTGAAATTGCAAATTAGTATTATGATTTTGAATAATTGATGATTCGAAAATAATGTTAACAAACAATCTGCCGTTTAAATTGAACACACTTTACCAATTTCTTTTCTAAATGAACATCAAGAAATTGATTTAACTTACTAACTTGGATCATTCGTGTTATCTTGCATTGCAGAAACTTATCACAATCATAATAATTTTTTAAAATTATTTCTTCGAAAAAACAAATTAAAAACCACGTTGATTTACATTAAAAACAACCTTGCCCTGAAATAAAATAAAATACCAAAAGCAAAATTGTTGTTTGCAAAATAAGCCATGCAAACTTCTTGTTACATTAGAAATTCAGCGAATCCGCAAAACTTGACCGCTCGCAAACGACAGAAAACCTTGGCGTACGCGTGATTAGCTTCGTTCGATAAAAACGACTTAACGAAGCGATTCAGTGGAAGCTACCGGGAATCTTTTCTTTCGGCCGTAGAAAAGGACGGGCGCAGGGGAAAAAAGTAGACATGGATTGAGGAAACGGATGAGGAGCGTTGTCAAAGGTGAGCCGAGTTAGTCGGCTCCAAAGTCGTCATTTGCAACAATGCCACGAGCGACGCCCTGTGTTTCTAAATAGTGCCGGGCGTGGGACTGTCGTGCGACAATGAAGACCGTTATTATCATCCGTGTCCCGTGGACTGGCGCGCACAGCGCCAGAAATTCAGAGCCTCGCTACAAAGAAGAAAAAAAAAAGGTTTAAAAAATGGCCAGAAACACCATCTCGGTCGGCGGAATACGCGACAGATGGCCGAGGAGTTCCAATTTTCGTGCGCTAGTTTGCCAAAAAACCAACATTCGACGACGAATGCTCCGCCAATATTTCCATTACGCTTGCGTTCGATAAACCACTACTTGGATCGAGTGTATTTTACTTGGAACAAAAGGTTATTCGGTTGAAGTAAAATATCATTGTTTTCAATATACAGTGGTTGGATTAATGTCACTTTAATTGAAAGCAAATTGAGTTTTTCTAATAAACTCAATTTGATTCGGTTTTCAAACTCTAATTAGGTCATATAAATTGACGACATTTTATTTACTGAATAATTTTACTCGGCAAAGAATTTATTTGAATAGCAATGTGTTAGAATGTTTAATTTTAAATCTAATTAATTAAAGTATAAATATATTTAAATCAAGTGGAATTTGATAAGAATATGTAGAATATTTTGTACATGTTTTTGACCTTTCTGTTGCAAATACATGTTGTTGATTTGCAGTTGTTTTGGTATAAATTTCCCTCCATGTATTTTAAATTTCACACACTTGTTTTTGATCGCGATAAGTTTAAAGACGTCTTCGAATGAAAAACTTTGAGGACAATTTTGCATGAAGTGTAGCACATTCGTCGTTGACCATTAACTAATCTATGTATCGATTATTAACTTTCATTGTACGCGGCTGAATTATTCACAACGGAGAAAGTTGCCTCGAAGAGAAATTAAGATTTCTGACAATTGAAGCGATTGATAATCTATTAATACACGCAGTATGATCACAAACAGTGTTCAAGCTCTGGCAAAAAATTCCTCTTCTGAATATAATTACGTTACAATTATTCTTTATAAAATTTTTTTAGTGACGCGTTTGAAGTTTCTTGACCAAAAATGAAATCTAACACAATTTTCCATATTAAAGTTTGAGACTTTCTTAGGTCGGTTTATTTGGGAAATTGCAAATAATTTATATTTTGTATATATTGTTGAATGTTGAAACATTTTTGTATCGGCCAAGACAGTTAACTAAACTAAACTAGACAGTTGACAATAAATTTAAAAAATCGAGCCGATTTGTTAACGTTTATTCCAGCAAATATTAATTTCGAATTAATAAATTTTAAATGAAAAGAAAAATGATATATATATACACATATATTTCCAACGAGAAAAGTATATAAAGAAAATAAAGCACTTCATTTTTTATCGCACCAACATAAATTCAAGTCCTATTTTTTTCTTGGTTTACGAAATTGTATTTTGTTTAAATTCATTGATGTTCTTTCAATTATGTTTACGCACTTGTGTTGGTTACTCGCGGGAGAAAGTATGCGCATACGTAGGTGAATATGTGAGCACACATGATCAGATATTATGATTAAGTTACTTTGAATGGGTACGTGTCCGTAAGGGTATAAATAAAATTACATGATTGTATGTGAATGCATTACTGAATAAAAGTGTACGCGCATGCGATTAACGTATAATCACATGCGCGTGTGATTTAAACGTTTTCAAAATCGTCATTAAGTAGATAATAGCGATCGCACGGTCATCTCGACGTGACATCGGAAAAAGAATTTTTGTTCGTTAAACAAAAAAAAAAAGAATAAATAGTGCGTTACGTTTTGTGGAAGAAAATACTTTAAATTCAAAGTTTGCACTGTTCAAATTTTGACATTAAAATGCCTCTTCAGAAATGTGCACTGAAAAAAAAAGAACCGTTGATAGAACAATGTGATAACATTCCAGTCCTGGACTTTCAATAAAGTTATTTCCTGAATCTGAAGTGATTGATCGTTGTTATTGGTTTTTAGAAATATTATTATTCGCACGGTTGCAATTACAGTTTAGAATTGTTGTGATAACACTTTTGATATCCAGAATTTGTGCAATCTTCTTTTTAAACACATCAATTTCGAGTTTTCATATTTACATCTGGAACAAACATTCAGTTTAATCCAGTTTTTTTTCTTCAAAATTGATCGAACTTTGAATTAGTAGCAAAAATACGAACTCCCAACACATGAAATTTCATATACTTTGAATTTCGTACTTGACTTTAAACCTTGCATTGCTCTTTTTTTAATAAAACATTACTCTCCAAAACCACGTATATTCCCAATGAAATATTTATAATACCAAATAGAAAGCGTTGATACAAAAACGCGTTGAACAAACAAGATTTCTACTCGAAACAAATAATTTCTTTTCATCTATAATGTCCTTACTTCGAAAATACTTTGACACTGAAGAACGAATTGCCAAAGTATTTCGCGTCGCAAAGTTCTGCCTTGCCGCGATCGCTCAAGACTCAAAATCGATGACAACCGAAAGGTATTCGGTATAAGCAATCAACTTGCGTGTGCCTGCGATTTCCGTGTAAATTGTCCATTTATAGACATGCGCGTAATAGCGAGCGGCACGTATTCTCGCCGCGTGTTCGGCCATGACGTAACGCGTTAAAATTCGGCCCGACGGCCGTCAGATCGCTCGGGGATCGCGGGCCTGGTTGTCGCCGTCGGCCAAATGGAATTCCTCGTCGATTGTTGAAAAGCCGAAGCCGGGCTGGCGCGCCGCAAAATCAAACGGCTTACATAACCAATTGAACGGCGCTTAGCACAGCGACAAAACTTTCATCGTCAAGAAAGTGTATTGAAATAGAAATACGCCGGCGAACGGAAATGGAAATGAACATCCTTCGGCACCGTTTTGCGTCAAAGCGTAACGAGAAAACTCGCCGCGAAATTCAGACGCCGTGTATAATTAACGCACGCGAAAGAATGGAGTGATAAATCGTCGTGCGCGAAAGTAGCCCCATCGCCGGCGCGTACGCGCAGCCGTCGTGCGTTCCATATTTTAATTAACCGAGTCAGTCAATCGGTTCTATCGGCCAGACTTTTATTATCACCAGGCTTTCCAATACCCGACCTTCTTCGGGGAATTGTTTTTCCGAATCTTCAGAATTTTTTTCATAAAAAATCCCGATTCGTACATTAAATTCTAGTTTTTATATTATTTAACGTTTCATAAATTTTATCAATACTTTCAACGTTCATCATTTTTCTCAAGTCGAGTTATCTAGAAAAAAAAAAAAAAAAAAAAAAAACGAATAGTACATATTACTCTACCATTCGGATAGTAATTTGAAGATCAATGCGCAAGAAGTTTGCAACGAATTTCAAATTGCATGAATTTTCAATCGAAAAAGATATACTTTTAACGAAGAAAGTATATGAAAAAATGAATAATTTCATTTTATACCGCACTAATATTAATTTAAGTTCCGACTTTGATTGTCGATGGACGAAATGATATTTTATTAAATGTTCGTTGTAAACTTGTTGCTCATACGGATCAGTAAAAACGACTTGTAACTAAAAAATGAAAAAATCGATTCAAAAGATAATTAAATTTACAGTCCAAGACCGTCGGTTCGACTGTCCCCTCTTTTGCGATTTATCAACGAAACAAGTTGCGAGCCCGGTGATCTGTGACCGAGCGTAAAGGACGCGTCGAAGCGCTCACCCCTCGAAACGGCGCGCACCCCCTCAAACGAGACGCAGCGCGGTTGCAAAGCGATTGGAATCGGAGCGCCGTCGAAACGAAACGTCTTTCTGATGAACGCAACAATTTTCTGCGTTGCGGGGATCGTAATCGACGCAATATACAGTGGCCTCGGTCGCTCGGTGATTCCGCGTAAATGGACCACCCAGCGGGGTTGCCGGTTCTCCCCCCCCCCCCTCCCTCACGGTTCTCCTTCCTCTTCATCCACTACCGAGCGCGGCCGGTTCGATGCTCTCGTGGCCTGAGAACGCGAAATCGCGCCGGTCCGATAGCACGTAACGCATGGCTGCGAATAATGAATTCGATTAACGACGATAGCGGCTGATATCGCGAACGCGCCGTTAAATCAACTTGTCGAACCGCGGGGAATGCGGGAGCGCAAAAAAGCCTGCCGCGCGCCGTTCCCGCCGAGGACGTTCCACGGCCGAATTCAAAGCTCGCCGTCGCTCGCTAAACTCCAATTCGAAGGTACCTGAAGTTTGGCACGTGGCAAATCGCCACACGTGTTTGACTTGAAAAATTTTCTCTGGTAAAACATTGAAATCGACAAGTACAATAATAAACATATTGAAAAATATAAATTAACGCGAAAAATTGTCGATTTTAATTTTTCAAATTCGAAAATGTAAGTCCAAATGAGTGGCGATTTGTCACGTGGCAAACTTCAGGGACATCCAATTCGAGGCGCTTTGCAGCTAGGAACACTTGCGTGCTCGCTTTTGTTTTTGTTTTCGAAAAATTGCAATCTCGAAGATTCTTTGATACGATTGGTTGATAGAATGGTGGAAAGTTTGCGTGTATGAAAAATGTAATACTTTGTAAATAAAAATGAAGTTTGCGACGAATTGTAGAGTTAGGGAGAAGGTTTAAGATATGATAAATGATGGCGCCTTAAACATTTAATCGTTTAGTACCTAATTTATAGAAATATATATATAAAAATTGAGTTTAGAAAAGTTGCAATATAAGTTGTAAAAGTTACAGTACCGTGCCGTGATAAAATTGTAATAAGTCAGTATCACAGCTGAGCTATAAAAATTGGTTTAATAAAAACCAGTGATAATAACATTTACAACTGTTAGTATTATTTCAAACCAGATTAAGAGCACTTAATTTTTTCGATACAAACATATGAAATAGATGTTCGTTTCATTCTAATTTCACTTCAGATCAAACTTAATAATCGTGTACGTGGCTCTGACAGATGAAACCTTTCAGTGACTTCTTTTTTGCCGAGAAATCAACCTTTTTTTGAACAACAATAACTCTTTATTCGCAGTTAATGGGAATCAGCTGTTATTGCATCTACAAACTCGAAAGAATTTTCATCTCGTGCGTTACAGAAATTTTTGTACAATGAACTCTATTGCGTTTCGTTTAACTTTCATTAATTTTTTGATAAAATAAAGAAAATACAAAAAAAAAAGTTTTATTACAATGTTTTGAAGTTTGAATTCATTACTGAGAAAACATTGCGGAATTTCCGCGCATAGGAAATCACAAAAAAAACATGTGCTTGGTCTTTACGTTATCACGATGAAAGCACGTTTCGGCGTTTATAAAGCTATTGACTTTTCTTGACCGTCGTTTTTACTTACTTCTCGTTCGTTCGCCAGATGCCCCTTCTTCTCGTACACCTCCCACCCTCTTATACCTATACTCAGAAAAGAAATATTACTTACAAAAAATGCAATTCAAGTGAAATAATTTATATAAAATTACTAAATTTTTTTTCCGATGAACAAGTGTTTTTTTTTTTTCTGAAAATATTGAGAAAACTGAGTTTTTTTTTATTTCAGAAAATAACGTGATATTTCGTTACGAAAATAAATGTTTTATTTTGTAACATTTTCGGTGTCCAAAACATCAAAATCATCTTAATGTTAGATGAATTGAGACGCTTTTCGTATTTTGAATATAAAAAATATCACAAAATAAGACACTTGTTTTTATAGTAATAAATGTATGCTCTTCTAATAATTTGCAATGAATTGAAATTTTTACTCAGTTATAAGCGAGCTTTTAAAAGTAAAGTATAAAAATTTTAATTTCACATAATATAAGTGGATCTTACAATTGCTTTTTCCCACATCTTATTTGACGTCACATATAAACAGAGTAGTAGCTCTTCGTCTCGCTAATCATTTTCAGTTGTTTTGAAGGGCCTAATCGAAAAAGGTGTTCACTTGCTTCGAATTAATAGAGTGAAAATATTTAATTTTTGTATCAGTTAACCGATAACCATCGAGGTGATCAGGTTCGGGTTGACATTCAACGATCGTCTTAAAAATATAAATTTCCGTCGCGCGTTATATTATTGATAAAATATAACTGCTGAAATACTATTGGCAATTTCGTAAGTTTTGCATTTTAAAATATATATATATATTCATATTTATACATTTATCAAATGTATAATATATTTGTATTTAGTGTATAAATTATTTATGAAATACAAATATTTGTTTTAATTTTAAAAAAGTAAAAAATTCTTTTTTAAATAAAAGTGTCTTAAATCATATACATTTGAAATAATTAAAAATGAATTTAATAGAAATTAAGCATAAGCTTTTTTTATTTTTAAATTGGTTTATTTGAAATCACTAAATCATTTCACTGAGTGATAAGCAATGGTTTTAGCAATAAACCATCCAAAGCGTGCAGGATACGAATCAGTCTTGGATTGCGCCAAGTGTGCGTGCGTCCATGTGAGCGCACACCCAACCGCGCTCTTAACCTCGGCGCGTTCGTCGCACGAAAACTTATTCCGCGATATCACGATAATCCCCAGTTCGCAACCGGCAAGTTCGTTTTTGTTTACACCAATCCGGCAGCGCGAGTTCCACTCGCGAAACCCACATTAACGTGTCGTTATTGCTAAAAACAACATCGTTTTCGTGTCTTTTCGTCCGCTTTGCCCGAATGATCGATCAGCGCCATCTACTCGAGACAGATTGAAAAAAAATTACGTTGAATGTGGAAACGATATTAGTTTACTTTGATGTAAACATTTTGAAACAAAATTCATTAGACTGCGATTTTGGAACACGTGAGCGATGATGCGCAAGAAGTTTGCAATATTTATTTTCAACGAATCCCAAATTCCATAAATATTCATTAAAAAATAATATATTTCTAACGAAGAAAATAAACGAAACAATTAACTATTTTATTTTTTAACGCGCTGATATAAATTCAAGTTCTGATTTCAATTGTTGATGGACGAAATGATAATTTATTAAAAATTCGTTGCAAATAAACGTTGCATACTTTTTGCACATGATCGATTAACATTTTTAAGTTAGGTTTCGTTACATGGTTCTAATTTATGGGAAATGTTGAAATTTTATCTTAAAACACATTTCAAACGTTTAATTTTCGTAGTTGCGCCAATTATAACGCAGTCACGAAAGCTGATGAATTATTTCTTTGCTATTGTTATTATACTTGTGATTTGAAATTACGGTTTAATACTTCATATTTTTCTTTAAGTGCAATTTTTTATTATTCGCAAAGTTCTACTAATGTTCTAATATTAAATTCTCTTAGTAGCCTTTGTTTAGATTTGCATGTGAAAAAAGTTTGGCACGTTTTTTTATCAATATAGTCGAATTAAAAAAAATGTTAAGTGAAATTCGTTCTCTTTGTCTACAATTAACTAAAAAAAAAAAAAAAAAAAAAAAAAAAAAAAAAAAAAAAATAAAATTTTTTTTTTATTTAATATAATTTTTTTTTATGTGATAAAAAACAAAACAGTATAAAAAAATACTATTTCTCCATATTTTCACTCTCTAGCTGCTCTTGTTAGTAGAGTGTTGTGTGTTGATGGTATACTACTTTAAAATAATTAAAAAAAACTAATCACTTACAAGCGAGCAGTGTAGTATATTGGAGGTCA